>JACFYI010003483.1:304111-318423 GCA_014898755.1 Handroanthus guayacan | reverse complement strand
CCTATATTTTTCAACATTACGAGTATCCCTTTTTACTTGTAAGTCATTTGTTTTGCCCTATGAAAAGGAATTAGATAATAATGGTTTGGATCCTCTATTTCAAAATGATATTTCATACCTTATTCTATGCTTTAAATACACACTATGTGTATTAAATATTTCTTTATAAAAATACTTAGTAATAAATATAGTACACACGACATATATTTAAAGGTATGGATAGGAGATGAAACACAATTTTGAAATTGATGATCTAATCCGAGATAATAAAAGTAACTTAATTATAAACTAATTCAAGATCCTCAACTTCTTCGACACGGGACAATTGCTTTCCTCAACTTCCTCAACTTCTTTGACACGGGACAAGCTTTCCTCAACTTCTTTGACACGGTACATGCTTTTTATCACCAATATCTTTAGTTACCATGCAAAGAAGTCAATTTTTATTTAATGATTCAAGAGTCAAGTCCCGGAGAATTGCTTCATTGATTTTTCCTAATAAAATACGCGGTACATCACAGTTGATTTAGTCCGCAGTTAGAACTTTACCATTGCTTCTTGTGGGGTTCCATTTGTAATAATTATGACTGAATTATTCCACAAACCAAGACAGCGACAGGACTCAAATTAAACCTCCGAAAAATCAGGCACGAGTTAGGACAATTTCAAGAAACCTTAACTATATATAGTCCTCTACAACCACTTTAGCAAACCACAATCTTCTCATCTCGTAGATCAGTAGTAATAGTTGTGAGTTTCCATTTAAGAAAGAAATTTCACTAGCAATGGATAAAGTATCGTACTTGATTGTTTTTGTTGCTATTTTTGGCATATTTTTGTATTCTGGAGCAGCACGAACTGTGCATTTTGTCGGAGATGGCTTGGGATGGAACATACCCCCAAACAGTTCTGTTTCATACGCTAATTGGGCTTCTGGCAAAACTTTCACGGTCGGCGACATTCTAGGTAATTTATTACTTCTCATAATCTCTCGTTCTTTCGCCAATATAGTAATTTATACTCATAAAGTATCAATCAATTTTGATATTTTCATGTGATTTCTTAAAATATCTTCATTGTCCCTCCATTTAATTAACTTCATAACTTTAACTTATGTCGCATCATGGAGAGTCACACTTGCCACAATTGGCTAAGATGTAGCGCATTGCATCTTCTCTCACTCCATCTCAATCGCTTACATCTTTGTTGATACAATATACACAAATGCCCGAAGTGTATGCAGTTCTAATACTCGACTTTGTTTACAATACTATTGTTCGAACGATAGCTCGTTTGAACCCTCAAACGTGCCGCTGCACAAACTTAATTCCTTCATCCGAACAAATTAATTGTACTTCCGTTGTTCGATTATGTGTGAATAATTTCACTAACATATCTCTTTTATTTTTAGTATTCAACTTCCTGACAAACCAACACGATGTTGTAAGAGTGCCAAAGGCCTCGTACGATGCCTGCACCCAAGACAACGCCATAGGCAGTATCATCACCGCCGGACCGGCAAACATTACTCTTGACTCCGCCGGCGACCACTACTACATCTGCACTTTTGGCCGCCACTGCCAATCTGGTCAGAAACTACATATAACCGTAGGCTCATCCAATACTCCCAATGCCGGAGGCCCCACGGCTGCAATGACCCAGCCGCCGCCGCCGCCTGATTCTGCTTCAACTTCTCTAGCTGGGGGTTTCTTGCTTGTTCTATTGTCCGGCGGCATAGCCTTAATTTTCTGAGAAATTTTTTGGTTTTGGATATTATTTTTTTCTTTTTATCCTTTTGTCCCACGTACAATAAACATTTTGTGAGTTTTTTATACGTTGCAATTTTTTATTGGGTTTGTACTGTAACATTATATATATATATATTGATTTTGTATCAGATTATACTGTGATTCTGGATTTATCTTTCATCAATAAATTCATTTATACTACGAAAATAATAATGTGCCATTCATGTGTATAGCATAATGTATTTGTTCTAGAACTTAAAAGTGACCAATGAGTGAACAATAACTACTTGAACAAATGATAGCTAGTTAAACCTAAGGGATTACATGACATCCTTAAATAGTTGTTCTGGTATTGTATTTTTATGTATTATACCTAAAATTTTTACTATATATAAAATGGGAGGGCCAAAAGTAGTTGTTTCGATAATATGATTTCATATGTTATACCTAAAATACTCCTAATATTATTTACCTTAATTATCAACCACACAACACAATAGGCACACACACACACACATTAACTTACCAATTTATTTATTTATATTGAATTGTGTGTATATTTATATTAAATATATTGACACAAATTAAGTCTGTATTATATTTTGATATATATGAAGTAGATATTAATTATTTTATGTAAATGCATCGAATGTAGCTAGTATTCATTAACATTTAACTCACCCTAATAATCAATCGTAAGCTGTCGGTAAAAAGTCATAACTCACTAATTTATTTATGTATAATAAATTATTTCTATGTTTATATAATATATATATATTGATCTCATATTCTAATTATTAAATACAAAAATTAAGTATCCATTATACTTTAAAATCTAATTTTCATCAAATGCTTGTGCTGGAAAAATTCAACCAAAATCTAAAAAACACCTCAAAGTAATGATACTTTTAGATTCTAGCTGATTTTAATCTTAAACTATTTTAGCAAAAGCAGGCCTGGTTACTTTACTGATCACTTTTTGGCAACTAAAAGTAAAAGCAACTAATAAAAGCCATGACCAATTCCTTCTAATTGGACTCCGAATGCTACTTCATTGTATGGTTCTGAATTATTATTGCCATATGAACAAAAGAAGCGTGTTCCTGGATATGTGGAAGAAATATATCCAAGAAAAGGAACTGGTCCATACAAGACTTGGATCAATACATAGACAAGAAAGTCTATTTTTGGAACTCAAAAGTCCTACGTTCTATAAGTCTATAATTGAAAACTATTTTGTAACCCCTTCATTCGGGAGAACGTGTTATGATTTGCGAATCAAGTAATTAATTGAGTATAATATACGTGTACTTCATGAAAAAATGATATACATGACACGATAAGGGTTTTTACGGGACGGGATTTTCTATTCTAAACGGTATTTCATCTTATATTCCGTACTTTTAATACATGCCATGTATATAGTATTCATTACTAAATATTTTTATAAGAAGATATTTAATACACGCGGCATATATTTAAACTCATGAAGTAGAAGATGAAATACTATTTGAAATACGGATCTCGTCCCGGTTTTCACTTTTCATCTCTTCAATCTAACCAAGAATTTCTCCCTTTCCCACGTTCATTCCCAAACCTTGTTTTAATTGGAAAGCAAAAAAGTAAAAAAAAAGTACATAAGGTGTTGAAATGGCGATTTGAATGACGAACATTATTCTATTCCAATAAATATTTCATCTATTATTTTATATCATAAATTATGAATTGTAATTTTTTTTTAATAAAATTATATAATTGTGAATGAAATTAGGACAACGTTTCATATACATTACATAAGTAATAGTGATGACAAATGATTGAAGACCCACGACGATTAAGGAATTATTAAAGTTTATATATGTAAATATTGCTTTACATTGATGTTAGAGACTGAGAGAAGCAGTCATCCTACGTTCTCTCACGTATTTTTGTTTCATACGTGATATGAGATAAATTTCCTCAAATGCCCTCCATCACTTTATTCGAAAATTTTATCTCAAGTTAAGGTAGAAGATGGTAATTAGTGATTGTTGCCAAGTCTAATAATAGATGTGTGATTATTTAATCCTCCATCGTGAAATTTGAATAACATATGTAATGTTTATTTAATCCAGATTCAACGTTAATTTTAAGCTGATCCATCTCTTTAAAACTGTTGGGAGAATGATGCACTTTTACAGGACAACTGTGATCAATAGAGTGGTCTAGGCAAGAGACGTGCTCTCTTTCTTTAAGACGAAATAGCCCCGCACTGGTGCTCACGGTTTATGGCTATCGCCTCTCAATATGCAACGACCTCGTTCAAATAATAGCAGCACTACAAACTATTTGACTCCAACGAACTTAAATGCGCACTGGAACTTCTCTTCAAACTTGGACAAAATAATGCTAGAATGCAGAAATGAGAACTGAAACTATGCAGAATATGTAGACTAAAATTTTTCGATGCTTGAGATATGAAATGGGGACTATATTTATAGAGTATGAAAGGTTGCTCACGAGTAGTCATTTCTTTTCATACACACCATTCGGAATTAAAATTGTAACTCCTGGAACTCAAGTCGCAACTTTTGGAATTAAAATATTCAACTTCTAGAAGTTTTCTCATTCCGAATAAGTGCGACAAAAATTAATTCAGATTTAAGGTGAAGCGACGGGACACCATTTAGCCAATAGGTATTTCTAGAATTAGTGACTGAAGAAGAGAGAAAAAATTAATTTCTCGATCGGACTTAATTAAATTAAGCTTATTTCAAACGAATTTTGTCCAAAAAGATACGTACTGGACCTAAGACCAAATTCCAGTCAAAGTTCCAATACAAATATCGATTCTAGTTCCAGTTCCAAATCAATCCCAGCCAACCTAGTTCCAGTTCAAGTATTAGTACTAATACTAATTCCAATTCCAGTCCAGTCCAGACCAGACCAACCCAGCCCAAGTCGTGTCGTGCCGAGCCGAGCCGAGCCGAGCCGGCCAACTGGCGGGTGGGCGAGCGCGCGTATATAGTTTGAGTTGAACCTTCATTGATATAGGTCATCCCCCCTTCAAACACTTGTGATACCCCCAAAGGGGCCCAACCCTTCTTTGGTATTTGAGTTAAATAAGTTGGAACAATATTTCTTCTTCTTCCAATGTGGGATTCTTCCCACTTTTTCCATCTTCACCTTTAATACTACTTTTTAGTCAACTTCAAGTAGCTCATTTTATGCATTAATTTCTCATTCACCCGAAAATTATTTTGGACAAATAATTATATCGTCATAATCTACTCGCGGTGTAGATTACGAAAAATATACGAAATTCGAGAAATTAATCTTTGAGTACACTTTAATTATTTGGTCAAACTAACCAATTTCTAACAATCCCCCACATGAATGAAAATCAATGCATGTGGCAGCTAATCAGCCTAATGCAGACACGAAGAGAGTTTAGACAGGAAGCTATTGCATCAGGATATGTAGCTTGTGACTTTGAACATTCCTTAGGAAAATACTATCGGACTCACTTGGCTATATAGTGAACGCAATGTTTTGAACTATTTAGCCATTGGTGTGGGCCCAGACAACATACCTCCACAATAGCTACCCTTACGCATTTAGTTCTTTCGGTTGTGTCCGTTTTGGCCATGGACAACGATCTTGGTTTCATAAGTGTTTCGTTGAAGCGGTCTATCTTCACACGTACATAAGTGATCTCCCCATAAGAGTATCATGTCGTACTCCTTTCGTTCTGCGAATCATTAAAAGCTAATGCTCAACCTTTTACCCCTTTGCAGGCTGCACTCTTTGTCTCAGGAATGGATTAGAATTAATTTCAGAGTGCTCATTCGAACCTTCATAACTTAGTTCTCCCATTGAACCAAGTTCTTCAGATCTCCAGTCATCTTGGTTGAGTTTCTGCTATGTCAATTTCTCATTAAGGCGTTTTAATCCCATTCCTCTCAACAGATATTTTACTTGATCTCTAGGCAAATCTTTTGTTAACGGATTCGCTAGATTTTCCTGGAACTTTACATAGTCAAGAGAGATTACTCCGCTAGAGATCAATTGCTTTATGGTATTATGTCTCCGCCTTATATGACGAGACTTACCATTGTACATATTATTTTGAGCTCTTTCTATAGCCGATTAACAATCACAATGAATTGTGATCGTAGTTTCTAGCTTAGGCCAATAAGGAATATCTTCCAAAAAATTTCGAAGTCATTCTGTTTTTTCTCCTGCCTTATCCAAGGCAATAAACTCGAACTCCATCATAGACTAAGTTATGTAAGTTTGCTTAGAAGATTTCCATGATATTGCAGCTCCACCCAAAGTGAACACATATCCACTTGTGGATTTGGTGCCTTTAGTATCGGATATCCAGTTTACATCGTTATATCCTTCTAATACGGCTGAATATCTTGTATAATTTAACCCATAATCCATCGTGTCTCTTAGATATCTGAATACTCTCATTAATGCCTTCCAGTGGTCATTATTTGGATTGCTTGTAAATCTGCTTAATTTATTTACGACGCATGCGATGTCTGGTCGAGTGCAATTTGTTAAATACATCAAACTGCCAATTATCCTTGAGTACTCCAGTTGGGATACGGGTTCTCCAAGATTTTTGCTTAATTTTACACTTGGATCAATGGGCGTTTTCACATGTGCGCTGTCGTATGCATTGAATTTTCTTAAAATTCTCTCAACATAGTGAGATTGCGTTACAATCAGACCTTCTGAGTTTCTGATTATTTTTATATCTAATATAACATCAGCGACGTCCATATCTTTCATATCAAAATGCTTTATAGCATTTTCTTGGCAGTTATGATAACATCAAGATTGCTACCAGTAATAAGCATGTCATTCACATAAAGACACACTATGACAAAATTCGATTGCGTACCTTTCACATATATGCATTTATCACATTCATTGATTTTGAAACCATTGGATAACAGAGTTCTATCAAATTTCTCGTGCCATTGTTTCAAACTTGTTTAAGTCCATAAAGTGACTTAACAAGTTTGCATACTTTCTTTTCTTGTCCGAAAACTACGAATCCCTTGGATTGCTCTATATAGATTTCTTCATCTAACTCACCATTTAATAATACTATTTTTACATCCATCTGATATATTTCTAAATTGTGCAATGCTGCAATGGCAATAAGAGTCCTTATAGACGTTATTCTTGTTACCGGTAGTAGGTATCGAAGAAAAATCAAGTCCTTTTTGTTTGAACCCTTTTGCTACCAACCTAGCCTTATATTTATCAATAAAGCCATCCGCCTTGTATTTTCTCCTAAGAATTCACTTACAACGTAGTGGTTTATGACCTTTTGGGAGATCGATCAATTCCCAAGTGTGATTCTGCATTATCGACTCTATTTCACTATTAATAGCTTCCTTCCAGAATGGAGCTTCTGAACTGGACAATACTTCACTAATTATCCTTGGTTCATTTTCCAACATAAATGTTAGAAAATTTAGGCCAAACGTTTTAGCAGTTCTTGCTCGTTTACTGCGTCTTGATTCCTTGATATTTGAAGGCTCATTTGACGGTTCACGAGTCCTTTTATGAGAACTTTTTTCTTTCATTTCTTTGCAAGAAAAGATGTTTTCAAAAAACACTACGTTTCTTAACTCGATAATTATGCTTTCATTTAAATTAGGAATAGCTGATTTATATACCAAGAATCAATAGGTTGCACTATTATTTGCATAGCCAATAAATATATAATCAATAGTTTTGGGCCCTATCTTAACTTATTTTGGGTTAGGTACCTCTACCTTCACCAAGCATCCCTACACTTTGAGATATTTATAGGAAGGTTTACGTCCTTTCCATAATTCATAAGGAGTTTCTTTTTTATCCTATGTGAAATTTTATTTAAAATATGATTAGTCGAGAGGATTGCTTCCCCCCACATATTCTGGAACATTCCAGAATTAATCAACATAGCATTCATCATTTCCTTAAGCATCCGATTTTTGCGTTCTGCAACGTCATTAGATTGAGGTGAGTAAGGAGCTGTTGTTTGATGAATTATGCCAAATTCTACGCAAAATTCTTCAAACGGAGCCCTATATTCTCCACCTATATCACTTCGAATAGCTTTGATCTTTTTGCTAAGTTGATTTTCAACTTCATTTTTATAGCTCTTGAACGCTTCAAGTGTTTCGTCTTTATTTCATAATAAAAATACATAGCAGAAATATGTACAATCATCAATAAAAGTGATGAAGTACTTCTTTCCACCTCTAGTTTGAACAAATTTCAAATCACAAATATCGCTATGTATAAGTTCCAGAGGTATAGTGCTTCTTTCTATTGAATGAAATGGAGCTTTGATCATTTTGGCTTCAACACAAATTTCACATTTTTTATTTGTGTTAGTTTGAAATGGAGGCAAAAGTTCCAGATTAACTAATCTGTGTAAAGTATTAAAATTTACATGTCCCAGTCTAACATGCTATAAATTAAAACACTCAGTCAAGTAAATAGAACTAGTATTTTCATTTATTCCAAAATTTTTCAGTACAGGCATTACATTGAACTTGAACAGCCCTTTTCCATATATCATCTACCTATAAATTGGTCGTTCTTTGTCATTATAAATTTATCAGAATAAAATACAAGCTTAAAGCCACTCTTAACTAATAATGATCCCGACACTAAATTTTTGCGTATGTCTTAAACATGCAGCATATCTACCAGCATTAGTTCCTTGCCTGAATTGAGCATCAACACCACTCTGCCTAGTCCAACGATGTCCGACGTTGCCGAGTTGTCCATAAAAAGCTTCCGCCCATTCACTGAAACATAAGTGGAGAACATTAACCTATCAGAACAAATGTGGCAAGTAGCTCCGATATCAATCCACTATTATCTCGAATTATCGATTAAGTTTGCTTCAAATACAATAGCCGAGAGATTTAGCTCAGAAAGATCCACAGGTATGGATTTTTCTTTGGATATATTGGCTTGATTTTGCTTGTTTTGATTCTGCTTATTCTTTTTGGGAAGCTGACAATCCTTAACTTTGTGTGCCAATTTCCCATAATTATGGCAATTGCCCGAGAATTTTTTAGGCCTTTTAGCATTGCGTTTTTTACTGGTAGCTGGTCGTTTTCTCTTCTTGTCCGTACTGGAATTTGGTTCTACCAGATTAGCCTTAGTCTCTATTTTCATTCTTCCAGTCTTGATCTCAGTTATATAATTGTCTTCTTCAATTCGTAATTTGACGATCAAGTCTTCAAGACCTATCTCCTTTCTCTTATACTTGAGATAATTCTTGAAATTTTTTCACGATGGCGGCAATTTCTCAATCATCGCAACCACTTGAAGGGATTCACTTATGGTCATCTTTTCCGCATGAATTTCATGCATTATAATTTGCAATTCTTGAACTTGGCTCACTATAGATTTGGAATCTGCCATTTTATAATCCAAAAATTTACCAACCACAAACTTTTTTAATCCTGCATCCTCCGTACGGTATTTTTATCTAGCGATTCCCACAATTCCTTAGCCATTTTCATTAGACTGTAGACGTTATAAAGAAAGTCATCCAATCCATTCAATATATAATTACGGCACAGAAAATTGTTACGCCCCCAAGCATCATATGCTAACCGTTTTTGAGTGTCGGTATCATCCTCTGAATCGGATGGGGCATCTTCCTTTAAGAACCGAACAAAGTTCAAAGTTGTAGGATAGAACAGCATCTTCTGTTGCCATCTTTCGAAATCAATCCCACGAAATTTTTCTGGTTTTTTCCCATAAACGGGAGTAGACGGCATGACGAAAGCAGCAGCGATAGATGGAAAAGTAGTGGCGGAAGTTGAAACAGACTGGTTGTTGGACGCCATGGATCACAATTGTGATATTTCGTCTTAAACTTGTTGGGAGAATGATGCACTTTCACAGAAAAACTATGATCAATGGAGTGGTCGAGGTGAGAGACATGTTCTCTTTCTTTAAGACGAAATAGCCCCGCACTGGTGCTCACGGTTTATGGCTATTGCCTCCCAAGATACAACTACCTCGTTCAAATAGTAGCAATTCTATAAACTATTTGATTTCAACGAACTTAAATGCGCACTGGAACTTCTCTTCAAACTTGGACAGAATAATACTAAAATGCAGAAATGAGAACTGGAACCATGCAGAATATGTAGATTGGAATTTTTCGATGCTGAAGACATGAAATGGGGACTATATTTATAGAGTATGAAAGGTTACTCACGAGTAATCATTTCTTTTCATACACACCATTCGGAATTAAAATTGCAATTCCCAGAACTCAAGTCGCAACTTTTGGAATTAAAATATTCAATTTCTAAAAGTTTTCTCATTTCGAATGGTTGCGACAAAAAATAAGACGGGACACCATTTAGCCAATAGATGTTTCTAGAATTAGCAACTGAAGAAGAGCGAAAAAATTAATTTTTCAATCGGACTTAATTAAATTAAGCCTATTTCAAATGAATTTTATCCAAAAAAATACGTATTGGACCTAAGACCAAATTCCAGTCGAAGTTGCAATACAAATACCGATTCTAGTTCCAGTTCCAAATCAATCCCAACCAACCCAAATCCAATTTCAGTACCAACACCAGTACCAATTCCAATTTCAGTCCAGACCAGACTAGCCCAGCCGAAGCCGCGCTGTGCCCAGCCGGCCGGCCGGCTAGAGGGCAGGCAGGCGCGCGCGTGTGGTTTGAATCGAACCTACATTGATATAGGTCATCCCCCCTCCAAACACTTGTGGTACCCCCAAGAGGCCTAACTCTTCTTTGGTACTTGAATTAAATAAGTTGGAACAATATTTCTTCTTCTTCAAATGTGAGATTCTTCCCACTTTTTCTATCTTCACATTTAATACTACTCTTTAGTCAACCTCAAGTGGCTTACTTTATGCAATAATTTTTCATTCATCCGAAAATTATTTTGGACAAATAATTTATCGTCATAATCTACCCGTGGCATAGATTACGACAAATACATGAAATTCGAGAAATTAATCCTTTAGTACACTTTAATTAATTGGTCAAACGGACCAATTTCCAACAAAAATCACATATCAAACATACCACTATTTAGAACTAAATTAATTGTACATTTCCCCATTATAGATTAAGGGCATGTTTGATATGAAACGTACATACACGATTATGGCCCGTGTGAGCTTACACTAAATTAACGAATCTCATCCATCAACTGATTCAAGTGATTGGAGTTGAGATTACGATATAATCCCCTCTAGTATTTATTGAGCAAGATTATTGCGGATGGCTTTGCCAAATCACCTACGTGATCCTTGATTCCTATTGAAATCTTGTGTGCTTTTGCAGAAAAAGAAGTGTCTTTTTTCAAATGATAAAAGAATCTTTACACTGAAGACAGGTATTAATCTTTAGTTCTGAAATACTAATCGCACCCAACGACGTACAATTAGTAGTGGACGTTAGTAGCTTACACAGTGTGCGATCGGAAGCCAGCCATCACTATAATCCTTCTTATCAAATAATAGACGAGGGGCTATAACTTCTCCCTAATCTCACCCAAGCTATCAATATGCTCTAAAGAAATAGCTTAAACGATGGTTAGCTACCCTCAATACATTCACTTATGAGGCCAATTAAGCAATATAAATTGCATTAATAAGCTGAGCCCTGGTCAAAAATAAAGTTTCTAATAAAGGGAGGATTCGGGTTCAATTCCTATTTCGTATCCCACCAACCCAGAAATTAAATTTAAACAAAAAATGAAGTTTCTTTTTATAAATAACATATGACGAAGTCGGTTTCCATTTTTGGTGATTCAAAAGTCAACTCCATTGATTTTGCCAGACTCATTTTTCGTCACGTAGATAAGTATACACGGCACAGCCACCATAGTTGATTTAGAGGGTGTTTGGCTAAGCTTATTTAAAACATCTTATAAGCTTCTATATCTTATAAGATATTTTTTGGAGCTTATAAGATGTTGGATCTTATTTTAAAAATAAGTTGTTAAAGTGTTTGGATGAAATAAGACATTTTAGCTTATAAGATGTTAGTAATGGCAATGTTGTAATTAAAATAGTTAAAAATAAATGTAGATGTTAAGATTTTAAAAATAAGTTGGGAGTTCCTTACTTTCCTAAAAAGAGTTTATAAGCTCCTAACATCTTATTTTTAGAACTAATAAGATCTTTTTTTGAAAAATTTTACCAAACACTTCATCACATCTTATAAGCTCTTAAACATCTTATAAGATGCTTTTAAGAGCTTATAAGCTCACCCAAACACCCTCTCAGTACCCCCAACTATTCTATAAATTGAGTCATTTAATTCCAAAGCAAAAGTCCATAGACCATTACTCCATAAGCTCTAAATTCTAAGTCTTAACTCATAAAAATCAATAACAATTTAATTAATTCACATTACACGTTCGATGCCATTTCAATAACCCAATTTTAAAGTTTGAACACTTCTCAGATCACATTCTTCTCAAATTATTGAGCAGCAGTAATACTTTAAAACATTTTACGTTACTACAAAACAGGATTTTTAATTATTTAAGGCTTGATTCGATCCATTAATAATCTGAATCCAAATATATAGATATGTCATTTTTTTTGGGTAATTATATATAGATATATCATATAATATAGGGTTAATTACATTTTACTACCTTATCTAAGATTATGAAATTACCAACCCACTACCCTCACGGTTTGGAAATTACAATGTAACCCCCATGAGTTTGCAAAATTATGAAATCATTCATTTCGTTAGATTTTTTTACCAAAAATTGCTGATATCCTCCAATTTTTTCATTGTACTTACTACCCATTATACTTCTGTACTTAGCCATTGTGATTTTAGAGACTAAAATTGGAGAACGCCATTAGTTTTATGTCAAAAAACCTAACGAAATGGATGATTTGTTAATTTTATAAACTTATAAGAGCTAATTTGTAATTTTCAAATCACAGGGATAGTAGTTGGTAATTTCACAATCTCAAATGGTAGTCAAATATAATTAATCCTATAATATATCTATATATATAGTATTATATATAAATTTATTGATTTAGAACAACAATCAAGAAAATATCATGAAGAAGTACTAGTAAATCATGAAATTTGCACAAAAACAGCTATAGGGCTGTCAATGGAGCGAATTTTAATCTGAGTCCAATTTGACTTCAATTTGATTACTTAGGATCTTTGACCAACAAAAGATTCGATAAACATGGTCCAATTAAAAAGTTCGTAATTCAAAATAAATGAAACAAATATAGATTTTCCTTGATCCGATCCAAATCCAAACCATTTAAACACCTAGTTGCATTGTGCAGCATCACAAACTGTACATATAGTTGGATATGGGTTGGGTTGGGTAATACCTCCAAATAGTTCGGTTTCGTAGTCTAGTTGGCCTTCTGGCAAAACATTTATGGTTTGTGACATTTTTGTTTTTGACATTTACCGTATGTCTCATTGTTTGACATGATAAAAAAAGTTATTTTTTCACTAATTTAGTAGGTTTTAATTATTTTTAAATTAATATATATTTTTGCTAGGTTTGAAAATGACAGTAGAAGCATGAGGACAAAAATAAATAGTATTTATTCTTGGTAAAAAGAGGTCAAACAAATAATAACAATGTGAAAAGAAAATTTTATATTTCAAAATGCGTGCAATTTGAGCCTTAGCTTTTCTTCTTAATACAATCATATTTCACTGTTGCCTGTGTATGTGTGTGTGTGTGTTTTTTTCTTTTTCTTTTTTTTTCTTTTTTTGGAGGGGGGGTGTTTGTCGAGCACAAAATGCATTCATTACAGCAACAAAAAAAAAAAAAAGAAAAGAAAAGAAAAGAAAAACAAAACAAAAATGAAAATGGAACAAGTACGAAGTGAGACATTACAAGAGTCGTTGTTGACGATTCAATTTGCCTTGCGTAAGAGGTAAGTTCACAAAAATGACCTTGTAAAATGAGTGATGAAATATTATCATTATTTGATGATAGTACGTTATTTAATTTTATGATAATATTTTTGGCTAACTTTTTTCAGATTCTATATTTTTAGAAGCGTCTAGCAAATTGCAATGCTCCATCAATCAATATTGTAAAGATTATCAACCCAGATTGATGGGAAACTGGTAGCTTCTCACTAGTCTGGACTGATTGCATCGATAAAATATGAATCAGTACAAGTTTGTCAAAATCAATCAAGAATCGAGAAAATCAAGAAAATGATTTTTAATTTTTTTTAATATTTTTGCTTAACCTTGCACTTATATTTAATTATTTTAATCAATATTTGAATATTTTGATAAAATACAGCTTGCAAAAAATATTGCACTAAATGATTAAAAAATTTCATTCTTATTATTTTAAATTCTTTATAATACTTGTAATAATATATATTATATTTATATTAAATATAGTTGTGATGTCATATCGATTGAACTAGTAATTAAATTGATACAACGATCAAACAGTAACCAATAGAATTACTAATTTTGTGGCACCCCGGATCGCGATAGCCCGCCCGCCTCGCGGTCCGGAACGTCACTC
>JACFYI010003483.1:276924-296435 GCA_014898755.1 Handroanthus guayacan | reverse complement strand
GAAATGTGCAAATTCTTTTTGTTTATTTTTTTAAAATACATATTTTTTTGAAAAATAAAGCTAAATATTTTCCTTAAAACTTGATCCCTACTGTGAACAATATTATTAAAAGTTTTAATTATTTTAAAATCGCTATAATTGGTGTGGGACGCTTACCAAATCCTAGTTAGCAGCCATGCGTACAAAATGTAATATGTGCATTGAGTGCACAAAATCTTTCATAGGTGAATCATATCCCAAAATTTATTTAAAAAAAAAAAATAAAGATATGTCACACTACATGTTGGAGCATGGTCGTTGGCCTTGAACCTTATATAAAACACACACTTTGATTCTTATTATTCGATAATCAATAATTACAACGTTGAGCCCTCTTGAGTGTCGAAATGTTAGCACTAGAACACCCCAACATCCCCCTAATGCTTTGCTTTGGTTGTGGGACTCAATTTGGTGCAATTGCTAATTTACATATATGAACAAGTGATTATAAAATGTTCATTCTTCTCTCAAAATAAAACAAAATATAGCCTTGTTGGTAACATATTTTAAAACAAAATATAACCTTGTTGGTAATATATTTTAAAACAAAATATAACCTTGTTGGTAACATATTTTAAAACAAAATATAACCTTTTTGGTAACATATTTTTAAATTCCGCTTAACAAATACATCTTCTTGGAACACCTAAAATTAAAACCAAATATTGCCTAAGTAAATTAGTTTATCTTCATAGTAATTTTTAAATATTAGCAAAAATATAATTCACTACTAAAGTAATATTAATATAATAAATAATATAATAGATCGGTCCTCTAAGAAAAAACTTGCCCTTATCAATACCAACTTTTAAACTACGTTAAGAATTATTGGTTCATTGGGCACGATTGATTTTCAAGCCAATAAAATCTAAAATCTTTCACAATCATAATTATTTGATTCCTAAAATGATTTCCTTTTTACTTTTTCCTTTTTTTTTCTTTTTCTTTTTTTCAAAACGAAATGAGGGACAGCAAAAGTCGCTATCCATAAAATTAAAACGTCTAAGCAAATACACCAAAAACGTTGCACTCTTTTAACTGGACCACTCCATTCCAATTTCCAATGTGCTGAAAATCATCAGTTGATTTTTTTTTATTAGATAAGATTCATTACATTATCAATAGAACAACTTTATTACAGAATTAAATCAAGACCACAATTATATTTAAAATTATTATCAAATGCAATATATAACAAATAAATATTTAAAACCTATTGTTGACCAAAAAAAATAACTCACTTATGGACCTCTGCTTTAAAAGTGAGAGATGATCTGATCTCACAAGTACCACTCAAAAGTCGTTGGTCAAGTCTCAGTACAGCTATGATTATAGTATTAGGTAGAACAGGGGCTTTAGATTTCGCTATACTTCAAAGGGCAATGAAAATATGCAAATCTACCGACTAATTGGGTAACATACTAATTACATCAAGGAATATTATAAAATAATATATGGAAATTTGATTTAGCTGGTCCTTTGCTATGATGTTGTTGTTGTTTTTTTTTTTTCTCTTCTTTTTTGCCCTTGTTCCTGGGATACTTTATCTGCCATTTTTTTTTCTTGATAAGTAAAAGATTGGATTGAAAGAATCTAATGTGGCTATTATAATTAAGGGAACTCAATCTCTATGGAACGTTCCTTTCGTCAATATTTGCTGGGACAATGCTCAACTTGATCACTGCAGCTCCACCAATACACTAGTGAATAAAGCCTCACTTCTCATCGAACCGGCATTATAAGTTAGCTATCGCTAGCCCATAATATATTCATAATATGTGACGAGTTCTACGTCCTTAATAAGGTTTGAATCTATGTATTCAATACGGGAGCTGTGAAATTTTTCCACTGAACCACCGTGTTGGTAGTTCTTTATCTACCATTTTAATATTGAAACGCTTGTACATCAAATATTTGTCAATAATTTATGTCGAACCAAAAAGGTAAGACAAGATGAAGAATTCAAATGATGGGAATTGGAGACTTGGCAGTAACGAGAAATGCATCTAGAAAGGAAAAGGGAATATAATCGTTAAGAAATATTTTTCTTTTCTTTTTTCTCTTGTCTTTTTTTGATAAGTGACCTTAAGAAAAGATTTTGATAAATCATAAAATAAATATTACTATAGTATTTATGGTTGAGTGGGCAGTTTTAAAATAAGGGTATAAGCCATCTTTATAGATGACTACCATTCCTAATCACATTTTAAATAAGTAAAAATAGGTGTCCAACTTCGTGTTTTCTATAACAAGGAACTTTGAACATTATTTTATTTGAAATTGATTAAAAAAATACACACTACATCTGCACTTGGCACTTAGTAACTTACATGTTTGCATCGCTCGTCGATCATATCCATAATTTTATTTAAATTATATTTATTGAAGTGGGCTATTAGAATTTAATCATATTATCAGATTAAGTGGAATGGCTTCCGTTAATGTTGACAGTGATTGTTAATGAATAAATATAGAATGGTTGTACATACATATATAATTAAAATTATGTACAGAAACTATTTTCAATTAAAATTTCTCAAGTAATCAATCTGACATCTATGTAAAAATTATCTCTTCTCCAAACATAATTAACCATTGCCTTACCTTTTTCAGAACAATTTTTACCTTACCCACAAAACAAACATTCATAACATTCCCCAACACTGCTTTAAAGACACCCTTTTCCAATACTATTCCACAAAAACCACAAAACGGAAACAAATATTGCCGTAACTTATTTTTATTTCCACTTCTTTCTAAATCAATCAAATTCAAATTCAAGTACTAAATATGAGTTTTAATATTAAGATACATATTTATAAACACGTTTGTTTTAATCATTTATAAATTTGATAAATTTTCATCCCTATACCTATTTTATTTAGCATTTTTAAACAAATCATTCAAATATATTTTCTTTCTGAAATAAGAATCATTAATAATTACTTTCCCTGATATCAGAAAAATTGGAGATATTGAAAATGAAAATGAAAAGCAACCAGCTGGGCTCTTTCTTTTCCAATTTTCTTAGACTTTTTTGTACATAATAACTTAAGATAAAAAATATAAATGTGCACTAATCTAAACTTACCGATTGCAGTTATATACGAGTTTAACCTCTGAATTAGTTTAGTTCCTTCTCTTTCCTTTTCTTTTTTTTATATGTTCGGATTGCAGTTTGGTTTGAATTAAATTATTTAGGTGATCTCTAAAAACCTACCAAACAATATATTTGGTACGAAGAAATTAATAATATTCTACTACATAACTTAAACACGTGATATTCTTTAATCTCAAATTTGCCAAATTAAAAACAACTACAATAACGAAAAGAATACTCCACGAGGCATGCATATATACAAATACACACACACGCACACGCACACACCTTTATATATGAAGGGCGACCATAGAGGCTTTATTTTGGTGGAAGTCTCATGATTTTAGAAGTTACGAGTTTGATTTCCACTAGTATGTCAGACTAATTTTCTACCGTATAATAAATTTGCAGACTTTTTCATCTTATAGTAAGCTGCTGATCATTTCTTTTTTTTCTAATTATTATTTAAGTATCGATATATTGATTAAATATTGTAATCACTACTCTTGAAAAGATAAAATAAAAAAGAGTGGCAAAGATATCTGCACTATGAACACGTTTATCTATTAATAACACGGACCCTTGCTATGTAACAATTTATCAATTTAGATGATTCAATGGGGAAAGAAAGTGACATCAAATAATATATATATACACATATACACGTACATACATACTATATATATTTGTGTGCCTATTAATCAAAGATCACAATCATTATAGTAAAGAGCCTATTATTTTTGCAACTGTCGTAGGCCCAAATGTCCATATACAAGTCATTGTAACTTAATAGTTATCCTAAAAAGATGAGTGGCCCGAAATAATTCAAAAGAAAGTAGTAGGGTTTCAAGGAACTAATTGTTGGAAGCTTATGCAACAGATCAAACGTTAGTTGCAGAAGCTCTAAAAGACAAGAAATATACGATGTATCCATCAATCATCATTATGAAGTTTGGCCTTTATTTAATGTATACTTAATGAAGAATAAATATTGTATTGATGATCTCTCTCAAAAAAAAAAAAAAAAGTATATTTAAAAGAAATTAAGGGATAATTGTAATAAAAAAAATAAGAAAAAGGGCCAACAATTTTAAAATGATTAGCAATAATATTTGCTCAACTATGATATCCTTTTTCATGTTTTGTGTGTGTGTGTATATATATATATATATGTAGATATAAAAGTATAATATCCTTTTGAAATTAACTTTGATGCTTAGTGCCTTTAACTTCTTAGGACGAGCCACCAATAAGGACATTACATCGGTAAATTTTAGTTAATGGAATATCCCTTATCCCTTAATTAAAATAATTTTGATGACTTAATAAAAAACATTAACTTATAATATGGGTGGCTAATAGGTTTCCACGTCTATTATGGAAAAAAAAAGTAAGAAATAGAAAAGAAAAAGTTAAACGTAAAGAAGTATCTAGGAACATAAAGTATTAAAAATCATGCATGTGTCAAAGCGATAAGGTGTATTAGTAATTAAGCAATAATTAAAAAGTTGAATTGGAATATTTTATTTTATCCACATGGATTATTGCTTGCTTAGGGTTCACATCGCTTTTTATTATATGATTGCCTTTTTGAGAAATTTGAGTTCATTTAGGGTTATCATTCGACGAAATATGAGGACACATTAACGTTACGTTTGGATCTTTTAATTTTTGAGAAAATTTTATGCTAATAAATGATTTAATATAACAATATAATGAGATCAGCATGTAAGTATATACTTATTTATTTTTATTTACCAAGTAAATTTTTAGCGAAAGCTAAATAGCTATATTAATATTTATGCGAATATGACAGACAAATTTACCCAAAAAAAAACAATTCAAGAAGTTTTAGCCCCGTTTGTTTGTATTTCCAACGATGCTTTTGTTTTTACATTTTTATCATTTAACAATTGAAAATTATTTGTTTATCTTTTTTTTTTTTTTTTGGATAAAAATACACCTAGTTTTTATTTCTTTCTTGCCTTTACATCTACTCTATAGTCCTATTATCAGATCAATCAAATTCATTGACATAAAATAGCAAATATCACTCCAAAATAATTAAAATATACATATTTGTATTCCGGAAAGCACTTTGTTTTTATGCATAAAAATAACGAATGTAACAACTTTTGTCTCTATGCTTATCCTTGTCAATGTTTGCAAACAAATCATTCAAATATATATTTCATTTTCACAATAAAACCAATAATTATTTTTCCACATTTTAGAAATTGTGACAATTGAAAATGAAAATGAAAACATAGCCAAATGGCCCTATTAGATTTCCATCTTACAAATATGCACTTTTCATCCGCTATTGCAATTGGCATTTCATCTTCTACTCTATTAGATGGACGTATGCCACAATCCTATATTTTTATAAGAAAATATTTAATACATTTAGCATATATTTAAAAGGAATAATTACCTCAACACCCCCTGAATTAAGGTTTGGATAATTACTATTACTTCAGAAGGGTTAATAGTAATTATTCAAATATCAAAGGATATTTTTGTAATTATGATAAATCTCAGGGAGTGTAGAGATAATTATTCTTTCCTAAAATGAAGAATAGGAGATGAAAATCACATATATGGGGTTATTATTTATTTATTATAGTAGTTTATTCTATTTATATGTAACTAATTTAGAAACATAAATTAATCAATCTAATTAGTTTTTGATAAATTTGATATAATTATTAATCATGTAATCGATTTTTTTTTTGTCACCAAAAAAAAAAAAACACACACACACACACACCCTTCAAAGGCACTGCATCCGGCCCATAATGAACAATATATGGTAATTTTGGTAAATGGGTCTTCAATCAAAACGGGGAACAAATGTGGGCCTACACTAGGACTATGCAGAAACTCGAGCCCAGCCCAATTCAGCAGGTCCAGGTCATACTCGTTGCAATTACTGAGTATGTTTTCCAAGTGGTAGCCGTCTGGTATTCTTTTTTGAGAGAGTGATTTGGTGGATTGTGGAATTTCAGCCAACCAATCTCATTGGAACTCGAATTTGATTTATAACCAGGGTGATGAATCGCCCCTTCATTAACATCGGAACCGTCACTATTATGCTTATTTGGTGAGAGCTTAGGGTCACTATTTAATTCGATTTCAATCTTATTTGTCTATTTAGGGTCTTTAATCGATTAAGGATTTGATAGATATGATCCAATTAAAAAGATACGTAACCCAAGATAAATGGAGCGAACATAAATCCAATCCATTAATAATCCAAATCTAAATATATCATATTATATACACCCAAAAATATAAATGGAGCGAAAATAAATTTCATGTAGTATCCAAGTTAAACAAAGTTTAATTTGGTCACCGCAGTCTCATCAATATACAAATGAATAAAGCTCAACTTCTCATTATACCAGCATTATCCTAACATTTCATTTAAGGGCAATTTAGTAAAAGGCAATGTACTATTCAACAATCTTTGAATGCTGCTTTTGATACATACAGTAAGGTTAGATTATGGTATGTAACAGAGGGTAATCTCTTATTTGATAGGAGAGATTATAGTGATGTGCCCACCGGCATTTAGTGCCAAGCTCGACCACACTATTCATCCTATTACACGTGATTCAAATTGCGGCTACTAGCATGGGATTATTAATTTTCCGCGTGACTAAGGGAATGCAATTTATTAAACTCACCTTCTCATCCCTCCCCCTTTCCCATGCAAGGCAAGGAACGCATGAATAATCAATCCACTTTAATTGTCAATATCAAATGGGTGATTGATATTAAGAAATATTGAAATCTCAAACTCAATCTAGTAATATCAACGGATGGATGAGATTACCAAATATAACCTAATCTTGTGCAGTTTAAATTGAAGATCAGATAGATTTTGTATCAAACATGCCAAAACATCATATTGAAAAATCATATGACAAGAAACGTATTGCATCTAACTCATAATATTAAACACGAAACATTAGTTATTTATTAATCTCATCCAATTTCAAGGCTATCTTTTTTTTTTTTTTTTTTTTTTGAGAGAGAGAGAGAAGTAATTATTTTCAATTGCTGGTATTCGAACCTTATTTCTCCTATAAACAAGGGAGGTTGTGCCGCATCATCCAAATGAAGGCAGCAATTTCGTGGCTAATTTTATACCACTAATAGTTGGAGAAACCAATCAATTGAGGCCTTTTTGCAATTAAATAAGAAGTCAGCTCGAAGGGCTAAGGATTATTTTGATGAATTGGGACTTGATTGATTTTTGCATTCTATTTTTCTTTAGTAGTATTGGGGGATTTGGAGGGTGCATCTGAGGAGAAGAGGGATTGAGGATCAAAATGTATGATACCTTCTTTTCATCAATCATAATTTTGCAAATTTAATATTGATAAGAATTGTAGTAAAACATTTGTTCTATAATTATAGTAAAAGAAATTATTGTCACTAATAGTTGCAATGCGTGTCACTAATTTTTTATATGCAACTTAAAAAACTATCTTAAATTACAGTGACAAAATAAAATTTTTGTTTCATAATAATATGCATATTAATAGCAATCACTACAAAAAATTTGAGCAATTACTACGGCTAAAAACCGATGTTAATAGAAAAAAATAGTGACGGAAAGTCATGTGCTACGACTTCACTACGGTAATGATCCGTGGTTTCTGTGAGCGTAATGAAAAATCCACCATAGCTATATGCCATGGTGGATGTTTTTTTTATCTCGGTATAGCCATGCCAAATGATGTTTCCATCACAATTTTTTGGATTATAGGCTATTACATCCACCACGGCTATTAATTGGCTACTGCTTCCATTGCGACTATTAAACTTTTGATTGCAAAAAGTCGATATTTTTGTAGTGAATAACATAAAATATTGTCACTGAAAATTTATTACTAACAATAATATTTACATTATTACTTATTTCTTGACACTAAATTTTTAATACTATGGAGCTGAGGAAGAATATGGCAACCTATCATCATGCATAAATTTATGTCCCTGATGATAGTAGTGATTCTCGTTTAGCGAAGATCAAAACTAATTAATAGCCTTCATTTCCCATTTTCACATTTCTATTTTCTATGTAAATATAGGCGGGATTAGACTTATAATTTGGACAAATATTCTCATGCTAGATAGGAAAGAATAAAGGAACGGATTAGCTGGTGGTTAATTCCGACATTTTGGAGATTAAGTGCGATTGAGGAATAATTTGGGCAGATCTCATGCTCGATAGGGAAAATAAAGGAACGGATCAGCCAGTGGTTAACTCCCACATTTTGGAGATTAAGTGAGATCATATGGATTGCTAGGTTTTGGATCTCACCCCCAAGATTAATTTCTTCAGCCGTGCCTAATGACACTCTTGTCCATATGACTTTTGGGAAATTAATTTGGACAGGGAATAATTTAGTAATTTTATTAAATAATCAACCTTTCTCTCCTTTACCAAATAAAGACTTATAGCATGTGATAATCTCAACAAAAATTTTATCCATACTCATTCATCCATGATCAAATAACAGTATTGTTTGAAATTCTATCAATCTCAGCCTTAGGATTTTTTGAAGACACTCGATATCTTACAATAAAATTTCTTTTTCAAACAACAATTTCACTCAAAATAATAATTTAATTACTAACTTTCAAATAATCAAGATACTCGAACACTTGTAATTGTTTAATCTTAAATTTCATTCTCAAATCATAATACTAGAGCACCAAAAATTATTATATAAAAAGGAAAGTAAAAGTGCACTGATTGATTGATACATTGATATCACGACACAAACAAACACGTACATCAAAACCAACATTAATTGAAAGATACTAATATTAATGCAACTGAGATTCACTAGGTCCTTTTTGGTAATTTTACATCAAAAGTCCCAGTTCCCTAAACAGAAAACAAAAGCACTAATAAATAAGCTCTCCTCCAATAATCAGCTTCGTTGGGACTGTGGTTTGTTATCAGAATCAGAAGCTGCTGCTTTTCAACTACCGCAGTAATTACGGAACTCCAAACAAGACCTTTCAAGAAAAAAGGAATATCTTCACATTTAATGCCACTGAAATTCTGTCATTATCAACACTCTTTTCATTCACTTTTCTGTTCCTCTACAATTAAAAAGTACGCTCCTTAGGCGTTGTTTGGATGCTGCTGCAACTGTTGCTGAACTACTGGGTATCTCACTGCAGCTGCTAGAATTCTCTGCTGCTCAATCTGAATCCAAAATGATTATCTTAATTAATTATTAATAAATTACTAATGTCAATTCTAATTATGGTAACAATTAATTCATGAATTATAATTGTGTGTTTATTGGTGGTACCTGGAAGAGTTCATGCAGCTTATTCTTGAGATAACAGTACTCATATTCTAACAGCTCTAATGCTCTCAAGCACCTGCCATATATTCACACCAAGATATGTTTATGTCAAACAGTCATAAATCATGATGTTTAAGCACAAGAGAATTTATGTATAATTCCTCGACAACTATTGAGATTTGACCTAATTACGGAAAAATTTTCTATGTTTGTAAAATTACAATAATACCATTTACTGTTAGTTCGAAGAACAAATTAGAACTTACAAGTCTTGTGTAACATTACGACCAACTAGACCTTGTGTTCAGAACGTCTACTTATAATAGTACACAAACTCAGTTAAGTTTTACTATTTGCTAGAAAACGTTTTATGTAATTAGGAGCATTGCTGATTTAACGACAGGATGCTAGCATAATTTTACAAAACACATAGGATATATTTTTGTAATTAGGTCAAACTCAATTCTGTAGAGTTTGTAGCACTAACCCGGGGCGGTTATTTTGCTCGGCAGCAGCGCGAAAAGCGACGCACACATTTCTGACCCTTTGGGCTCCAATGCTTGAACTGCTTCCCATAAACTGATTCAAATGGACTCCCATTTTCTTGTAGTCTGAAAACTCCTTATCCACCCTAAGATAACAAAATTATATACAAAATTATTCACTTTAATAAAAACCCACTAAATTAAGAGTGATTAATTTGTGTTAATTTGCATTTTTGTGATTAGAGAAGAATTAATACATACAGCAATCCTCTGAGGTTTCTTAACAGCTTCTCGGATTCGTGGAAATATATGTTAACAACTTCAGACACAAAGTTTGGAGAGGACTCATCCTGCAGTTGCTGCAGCTGCAAGAACTGCTCATCCAGCACTCCCTATGAAAGACGAAACGTTTTTAGCACCAAAAATAATACCACAAGAAAATATTTTTCATTAAAGAAAAATTTATATACTTTTCAATAATGAAATATTTATGTCATATAGAATTTTATCAGAAGACACTCATGTGATGGATTTATAGCAAAATACTAACGAATCTATAAAAAATGAGCTGAACATACATGAACAAGTCAGAGACCCCGTCAAACATTTTGAAATTCTTATTTAATATATAAATTTATATAAAATTATATTTTTGGTGTCCCTAAAATTACAAAGGTGCCCCCCCCCAAAGAGAAAAATATTGAAATTTCCAAAAATCCAATCTTGGCTCCGTAGTCAAAATTCTTGACTTCGGCCTTCTGAACAACGACTCCAATGAGGAACTTGTAATAACATTTTATAACAAATTTTTTATCTGTGATGATAATTTTGTTGCAAAAATAGTTGAATAACGAACTTTAATTCGTCCTATAAAGAATAAAATTATGAAAATTGAACCTGATGGAAGAGCAACGCGAGCAACCGGTTCATATCAGCCCGCAGCCGGTCCACGCTGAGTCCCAACATCCACAAAGGAAGACCCGTTTTGTCTAATTTCTTCTTAACCCAAGAAACTACAAAAACAAGAAGAAGAAAGACCCAAAAGGCAAAGAACAGAAGAAAGAAAAGAACTTTTTGGTATTTTGTTGGATTCTTACTAAATGCGGGGAGGTTTAAGGAAACAGCGTATTGTTTTTTGTTTGTTTGTGTCTTAATGGAGCGGGAATGAAGTAGGGGGCGGAGGTATTTAAAGGGTGGCTATGCACTGTTTGGGCCAATGGGAATGTGACAAGTGGTAGTGTACTTGGAATAGTAGTAGTGGACAACAGGGCACAGTTCATGATGACTCTGTTTTATGTTTGTTTTTTCATATCTTGGATTTGCCCTATGTTTGGTTGCTGGTAAAGTGAGTGAATAAATATAGTATCTAAGGTTGTCTTTTGCACTAATTGATTAGTGTTGAATTTATGTTGATTATGAGTTAACATTGGAGATTCAATTCAAGATCGTCTTGCTGAAAGATGTGTAGATGATGCAAAGATCAACATGTTTGTTTAGATTGGATAAAATAATTTATATTTTGGGTTTATTTTGCTAGTTATATAACAATCATTTTGTTTTTATTTATCAAATAAAGATTTCTTTTCTAAAAAATTTGCTCCCTGTTTAAATACGGGAAAAGCAAATTCTTGGTGGTTCTCACAATATTTTAGATATTAGTCAAGATATATATGCAAACTATCACCAAAATAATCATCATGATTGCTAATTTATTCCTCATGTATAATTGATCACACTCAGTGATCATAAAAATTGTCATCATGATTTAGGGATGAACATGGGGCAGGTTAAAAATTTGGAGCCGACGTCACCTCACCCCAAACAAAGGATGTCTGGGTTAAATAGATCGAGCATGGGACATAATTTGGAATTATTTTTCAACCTAATTTGGATGCCAAAGGCGAGGTTAGGGGTCGGCCCACCCAAATCTTGAACTGCCCCGTTGCCAATCCTAGTAGTATGATTTGTTAAAATTTTCATTGCTATTTAGTTCTTATTATAAATGTTTGCTATTGGCTTAATTGTTAATAGTGACAATTCAAACTCAAATTTTTGTCTATAAAATTTATGAGGATTGTGACAAAGTAAAATCTTTGTCATTTAATATATATATATATAACAAGTTACTCTTAATATGTTGATACCAATTTCCTTCTTCTTTATTGTAAAGTTCATTTGTTTTTGTTTTTGTTTTTATTTTTGTTTTTGTTTTTGGTCTTTCTATTATTTAAAAATTAAAACCATATTCACTTTGTTTTTTCCTATGAATTAAATCCAAAACAAAAAAAAGAATTCCTCATGTGATTCCCGATTAATGAAGATTACTTTATTTAATATTCTAATTGCAAAAACGTACGGTTTTGGCATAATTGTAACTTAAGTCTCAACTCAAGTTGGAAACAAAAAATTCTGGCTCCATTAATAATTTTTTTCACCGACCCAAAAATGGGACGTACAGTAAAATTCACGCCTGAATTGAGTGCGAAAAGTTACCGGCAAGAGTTGTGGTGAAAATCGAGGAGGAATGTGGGGCATTTACCGGACCATGAACTTTTTACACACATTAATTTTTCTACTGCCGCTCTAGAAAGCCGGAATAAATACTGCCTCTTGCAGTACTTATCAGGGCCTTCATTTATGGCTATGTGGTACTGCTCACTATTCATCCATACCGTCAAAATATTACTTGTTTAGGTTGTCCATCGGAATATTTTAAATTTTATTGTATTTTATTTATCAAAAAGAAAAAAGAAAAAGAAAAAAAAGGGAAGAAGAAGAATACTCCATATTTTAAAAGATTAGGCATAATTACCTTCACACGAACCATACCTTTAAATTTTTGGACTCATTAAATCGACACTTTATGTTGTTAGCTCAACTACGAAAAACGTAATGTCTCATTTAAAATTATTTTCTGCTTTATTTTTTTTATGGAAGTAAGTCTTCTTTTTTTTTTTTTTTTTTTTTTAACTCCCGTCCCTAAATTATAGGATATACATATTAATCATATATGTACATTTGTAACTTGAAATACAAAATGAAAATCCTTTTTATCTATACACTAGCATTGTTATGTTTTTCATGAAATTCTATTATTGAAACACAAATCTACATCTATTTATATATATAAACACACACATTGATATTAGTATAATATAGAAATATTCAAATATATTGAACAGTATAATTAATGCTCGCTGGAAACATATTGAGCACTATTAAAAATTCTAAGAAATAATATAAGTAACATTTTATCGTATCTTACAATTTTTTTTTAATAAAATTTAAAAATTCCTTGTCTCCATAATCATATTATATCATATCCATATTATTGTGTTCATATTTATAATTATATATTCTATAACTTGCGGAGTTAGAGGTTAATTGAGGACTTTAAGGAACAGAGACATGCACAAGAAAAGCTGAGGATGGAAAAAGAACTAGAAAACTGGAAAAGAGAATATCTACTTTTCGTGCCCTATTAAGGCTTTAAAAAAACTATGAACTAATTATGTGATAAACCCATCATTTGTAACATTTGGTTTAGTAGATTAGTCTGGACTTTATTTTTTCTTTAATTAATTATTGAGTTTGATTTTTAAATTATAAGCATTTAATGTGAACTTTTTATTTAGGGTAAATGACAGTTTAGCCTTGGAGACATAATCATTTATCTATAAAAAAATAATTTAAAAGCACTTCACTTACGGAAACATTCTCCCGAATATTTTGTTTTCCCGGACTGTGGGTATATTCTAACATTTGCCTTGTCAAATGATATTCTTGTTATATATTCTTTGATTTTTAGCTCAAAAAGTTTTTTTCACTCAAGGAAGTCAATTTTCTCCCTACAAAATTCATATGTAAATCCACAACTAACAAATAAAGCATTCCAAAAATTTATGTTGGGATGTAAGATATATATAATTTTTTTAATTTATTTTCAAGGATAATATATTTTTCTTAGAGAAATGATTATATTCAATTAATATATTTTAAAAATTAAATACATGAACTAAATCCGCAAATTATCTATCATTTGATAGACAAAACCCCGCATACTATCGGTAATAATCAAACCCACACCTCCCCAGTGCAAAGAGGGTAGTGGTGCCACAGCTACTGCCACTTCATCTAAAGGACAGCAACAAGGATAACATACGTATTAAAATTGACAAATTTGATAGATATAAGTGGTATTTGCAAAAGATTATGCAAACACATAATCACTTACTTTGCTAAAAAATTAAAAAAAATTATAATCAAAAGTAATAGGTGTTTAGAAATCATTAAATAATTCACTATAAACTAACAAACAATGGTGGTGGTTGGAATTATAACTACTTACGTTTATTAGTAACAATTTACAATATTCCATAAACTACTTATGAGATCATATATTATTATTGATTAATTTTAGAAAATTTATAATAAAAATAGAATTTTTAAACACTCACAAAAAACTTTCAACAGCTCATAATCAAATAAATACTTTTTCATAATATCATTATAATAAAAAAATTTCATATTCAAAAATTTTCACTTCTGTATCTTTTTTTTTTTTTTTGATGGAAAAATTTTCACCTCTGTATATCTATTTGTCTATTACATAATTTAAAAAGAAAAAAAAAAGAAAAAGGAAAATTCAGCCATGATGCAGCCCGTAAGGAATGAGGGCGGTTCGGTGTGCAGGTTGGTGCGGCGTAAAAAGCCTCCGGGCTCAGTCCCCACCCGACAACTCAGCCCCAAAATTACTGTCTTCATTCATATTAAGTTAAAAAAATTACCACAATTTCTGCTCAAGTTTTAACCTTTTTGTACCCTACTACTAACAGATGCTGCCAAACGGACAATACTCCTACTGCTAATACTGCTACTTTTCTTACACCTTTTTCTGTAACACTCTTGACTCTTGCTTTTTCTTACATCCTTTCTTTCTTTTTTTTTTTTAATCTTTTGTTGGCAGATAATTCCCATGCCAATCTTGAAGTTTGGACCTGTACTTCAGCTGTGCGCCCGCTTAGCGGGCCTAATTTTTGACCTTTCATCATCTATTTCTTAATTATTCAAATAATATTTTATCATTAACGTTATTTCATAATAGGGATAATTAGATCTATACCCTGATGTTTAGTATAATTACCTCTTAGATTTGAATTAATCGCCATTACATTTCTTACCAACTTAGTGATTATTTAGCTGACCCATAATTATAATTATACTTCTTAGAATTCTAAAACATTCTATAACGTAATAATAATAATAATAATAATAATAATAATAATAATAATAATAATAATGAGGGCAATTTACAATGTAAATACCTTTTCACGGTCCATACTGTGTGCATTTAATGCTCATACGATGTTTTTTTAGTACATCCCCTGCAAATGAGGAGTAATTGCAATTATGCATTGAGAATGAGATCCTCTATTCCAAAATAGTGTTTCATCCCCTATTTCATACTTTAAATACATGCCACATGTATTAAATATTTTTTTATAAAAATATTTAGTAGTAAATTCAATACACATGTCACGTATTTAAAGGCATAAAAGAGGAGATGAAACACCGTTTGGAATAATAAATCTTGTCCTTATGCGTAGGGATTGGGATGAATTGTAATTATTTGTCAGCTAAACTAACAGTTAAATATTCAATTTTTTGGATTGTGTTGGTAATTACCAAATATTATAGGGTCTTGAGGTAATTAACTCTATATCATATGGTTATTATTTATTCAGTTACTCATAATGGTGTAAACATATAAGTGCAGGAATTTTCTCCATTCATGGCCTCTTCTGAAAAGTGACCCGTGACCTCATTGGTTGTGGTGTTCAGGCCCTTTTTTATTTAAACAAAAAATCTCATTATTTCTAGTATTTGCCACAATCCTTTTAATTAGTGTAAATGAATGGGGTGAAGCAATATACTCGCCGACACAAGAATTTTCATATTTAAGAAGCTCAAATTATGAATAAGTTGTGATTTGAATAGAAACTGAAAATTTTTAAAAATTCTCCATCTCATAATACTTATTTTTATTCACATATCTTCCGCTTAATTTGCAACAGAAAAATCCTCAACAGCATATCATACAATGAAAAAAAATTAATACGCACATTTCACTTTTACAGAGTATATAATTACCGAGGTTAAAATGGACAAACTATTAATGTATTTTAGAGTATATATTGTTCATTTTACCTTTTGTGGAAGCATACAAAAGCTTATCACAAGAATTATTCACTATTTTCAATTTTTAGTAAGTATACATTCTAAAATACATAACCACCGGCAAAACGCACGTATCAGTAACATTGATGGATTTAATGAGTTAGAATGCTCTGTCTTCAAAAAGACGAGTGTAGTGCCTATTTGATATAGTTTTTTTCTTTTTTTTCTTTTTTAACAAAGAATTTATTTATCCATGCATTTCAATTTAATTTTACAGGGGTTGAATCGCAATTCAATTTTATATCTCTCTTTTCTCCTAAAGTTTAAATTGTGGGGAAGAATTGAGAGGGGACAGTGTGAAAAGAATGATGAGAATTTTCAGGGGTTTTAAGTTGGCATGGGCATTCGGCCGGCATGGCCTATATTCTTAATTATCATTCTAAAGCTGTCCCTTTAGGATAAGATTTTAAATTATGCTCATGTCTAGTAACCAAAAAATAAAATAAAATAAAGTAAAATTAATATTCAAGATATAATAAAACAATAAATAGCGTATAAATTAATTACTGTGACGTTTTCATTCGTCTAAATACTCAAGAAATGCACACCCCTGTTTCCGACAAGAATTTAACAACGAATGAGTCCTTCAACCATTGATATATATATATATATATATATGTATACATATATTTTTTTATTTGATGCTACTGGATTTTGTTTATATATATTTGAGAATATTTTAACATAGGATATTTTGATACAATTAGATAGTTATATATAGCAACAAAATTCGGCCTTGTTAATTATTCGATATCAAATTTTCTTCCAGTGTTGAAGGAATGAAAGAACTGTAAAATAATTTAATTTTGGCAAACTAGAAAATTAACAGTTATTGTGAAAATAGTAATCATTGACTAAAAAATTAACAACTGTGATGGAAGCAATAAACAATAATCCAAAATTAACAAGGTAAAAACATGATTTGCCGTTACTACACCTAGATGAAAACATCTACCATAACTATATGTTACGATAGATTTTCCACAACCCCTACTAAGCTACATACCATTTCCATGGTGAAAAGTAAAGCGCAATAAATTACTTTTCACGACCTTTAATTTTTTTTTATTAACATTATCTTTTAATCATAGTAATTGCTCAAAATTTTTGTAGTAGCTTTAAAATAGTTTAAAAGAAACTATCGTCACTGTTTCACTTCCTATAAAGAAAATAATCTTCCATTACGCATTGATAGGATAGTTCCTTGTGGAATTAATTCATTTAAATTTATCAATAAAATTAGAGCTTACTTAATAAATTTTTTAATTATTTTATTATTATTACGTACGCATGGGTTTTTTGTACTCAGCTTTGTCTTATGGTTTTGTTGTCCAAATTGTGGGAGGGATGTACAAAACCTTTCTTTAATATATAGATTAATTAGGAATTAAGCATCATCTTTATAGAAACCTCGGTAAGCTCAATTGGTACACTATAAACCGTACAATAAAAACAATGGTTAAACTCCATTCTGCCCCTAAATCTCTAATTAAAGAAGAAAACGAAAAACTTTGGGAAAAAAATAATTCCCTAACGACTCTCTTATCCAATTCTCCAAAGTCTATGTTGATATTAATAAATAAAGAATATTCGATTTGGTTTATTATATATATATATTAAAATGGTCTATAAAAAGTATTTTTTTTTCACAATGATTTTAATTAAGTATCTTATTTTGGTTGTTAATTGTTTTTCCTTTATGGCTGAAATTACATCGTATCGAAGGTTGAATAGCATAAAGCACTAAACATTAAATTAAGGGTCATTTTTCTAGGAAATTTTATACCGCTATAATATTTTTTCTTTCATATATATAACTTGTAAGGTAAATTTTCCTCATGAATTTTTGAGTAACATAAATTATATATCTTACGAGGGTGGAAGGATTTTTTTAATCAAGTGAATCACGCTCTTTTATATCATAATTCTCTACATAGTTGGGTCAGAATGAGATATTCCAGTGTTTTCAAGAGAAGACATCCCATCATAAAGTTAATACTTGAATGTCTCATCGTAGGATAAAATATTTTATAACAAATTCTTATTTATATTGTAGATTAGAATACGGGAAGTATTAAGTTGGATACATTAATCTATTCGACCCATTTATAATCCAAGTTAAGTAAGGCCTAAATTTAATTCCACGCCAGTAACTAAATTGAAAGAAATGTTACAACTCAAATGTTAGCAATGCTACACGTATACAATTATTACTTTACATTTAAAGGCAAATTTTTCTAAACAAAATTGAATATCATGACTGATTAGCATTTCAAATAATCAAAACCTTATTTTATTTTATATTTAAAAGAATGGAATCATAATGCACGCTTGGATTTGACGTAAGCAAATTATGTAATTTTGGGAGATGGGCTATTTCACTCCCCCCAAAAAAGGGAAAGAAATAGAAAAAGACCTTGGGGGATGAACAATATATGGAATATAATTAATATTACTATATATTATAATAATTATTTTTATTATTAATTAATATGTTGTGATAGTTTTATGGAACAAATTCCAAGAATGGCATGCCATAATGCCAAACGGACTGCAATTATTTAAACACCAATTACAAGTAACATACATAGAATTCATAATCATAATCATCATGCTTCTTTGTTGTCTTAATTCCCTGCTTAATTACTCCAGGTGTTGTCCATTCAAATTAATCACTTTATTTTATAGTAATACACTAAAGTTTCACTTTTAGCTTGGAAATTCCAAATGTTGGGGTTATGGTTTTCAACTTTTTCTTGTAAATCACTTCTCATAATTAAGTAACTAATCAATAATCTAATAATTCGTGTGCAATCAAAAAGTTATAAGCTTGGTTCTTATTAGTGGAGTGGACCCGTTGCTCGAGAGTTCAATTTCAATCTTATAATGTTTGGTTTAATTTTGAGGATAATGGAAATTATTACATCATTATTGAATCATAATTTGTAACATTTGTAACAATATGGTTTTATGATCATATTTGAGTCGTTTATTTTGTGAGATTTACGTGGAAAGCATCTATTTCAGTGTGTGAAGGTAGAGTCTGCAAATGATATTAAAAAGTGCTTATTTAATTATGAGTTTAGCTAAAAGCTTTTTTTGGTCTTTCAGTATTTGGAAATTCTGCGTTTAATATTATTAAGTTTGCTGAATTAAATAAAAAAAAATTATATGATGAACTGGGAAGAAAAACTGAAATTCCAAACACTTTTTGTTAGCTTATAATGAATTAACTTGTTGAGTATTCAAATTGTCAACGACTTTTAATTATAATTTGTTTGTTCCAACTTTCAGTTTCAACAAAATAGGTGC
>JACFYI010003483.1:250822-261291 GCA_014898755.1 Handroanthus guayacan | reverse complement strand
TGTGTGGTTGCATTTATATCTCCCAGGGGTATGCTATCCCTTCCCTTGCTTATCTTAGCCTCATTCTTGCACTATCTGTGGCTATAGCTTTCAGAAATGGCTGCTACAGCAGCTACAACAAGTGCTTCTCTTTTTAATTCTTCTAAGCAAATTTCATCTTCTCCCAGTAGAATTGCAGGTATTTGGTGTACTTCTCTTGCTTCTGTTAGTAATGGGTTGATGCAATTCTTGTTTATTTTGTCTACTGAGTGGACTTCTAAAGGGTATTTCGCTAAGCTTATTTCAAACATCTTATAAACTCCTACAGCATATAAGATGTTTTTGGAGTTTATAAGATGTAATTGGCATGATTAAAATTGAAGGTGAACATTAAGATCTCAGAAATATGCTGGAAATTCCTTATTTTTTTCTAAAAGAGCTTACAAAATTGTAACATCTTATTCTAGGAGCTACTAAGATCTTTCTAAAAGATTTAACAGACACTTCTTATAACCTCTTAAACTTCTTATGAGATGTTCTTACAAGCTTATGTGCTCACCCAAACACCCAATTAGTCCGATTATTGAAAAGCAATTTTGCCTTGGATTGTTTGGTTTGAATGACGTGGGATTTGTGAATAGGTAAAGGATTGAAGCATTTCTGAAAGGCAAGATAACTTTCTTCTTCATTATCAGCAAAAGTATACTCTTTTTGGATTGAAACTGTCATTCGATCAATAGAGTTATTCGATGAAGTTTCTTAGATTTACGCTTGACATCCATGCACTAAGAGGGTGTTTGAGTGAGGTTATAAGTTCTGCAAAACATCTTATATGATGTTATATAAAATGTTCGATAAATGTTCCCTGCCGAAAGAGCACACAAGTTTTCAAAATAAAATTTTAGGATCTAATAAGCTTTTTTAGGTAGAGTGGAGTTTCTAGCTTATCCTTGAGATTTTAACATGTTCCTTGATTATTCCTTTAGTTTTAACCGTATTAATTACAAAGTTGTCATTACTAAATACTAATATCTTATAAGCTTCAAGATGATATTTTATTTGAACCTTCAACAACTTATTTCTCAAATAAGATCTAACATGTTATAAGCTTCAACAAGTATCTTATAAGAGGTTATAAGATATTTTGAAACAAGCTTAGGCAAATACTGGCCTCATATTGTTGAAAGCAGGTTGTCTGACTTGAGATTATATTAAATTTCATATCATAATTCTATGTTGAACTGCAGCTACCACTTTTTCGGGTGCTCTCTCGCGGACCAATTATCCAATTAAGAGAAAAATAACAAAGATCCACTCAAAAGCCGCTGCTCCAGTTGCAACAGCTTCCGTCGAGGAAATTAAAGAGTAAGTTCCACTTTCTTACATTTTGCTGTCAAAAAAGTTTTGCATTTGCATATAATCATCAATTGCTTTTTCCAATGTTTGAAAAGTCGATCTCTTGCCTATGTTTTTCTCAGATATGTACTTCCAACATGGGCTGAATTTGACCTTGGACGAGCTCCAGTGTACTGGAAAACTATGAATGGCCTTCCTCCAACTTCTGTATGTAAACATTTTCTCAAAACTTAATTCTAACATTCTAGTCATTTACGAAATGGAACATCCAATTCATGACACAATTTTTGACAGGGAGAAAGATTAAAGGTTTTCTATAATCCAGCTGCAAAGAAACTTGCTCCCAATGAAGAATTTGGAATCGCTTTTAATGGTATTTTCTCATGATTTCTCTGTTTTAGCTATGTTGTGGAATTCTATCAATAACATTTACATTTCCAGGAGGTTTCAACCAGCCTATAATGTGTGGTGCTGAGCCAAGAGTAATGCTTCAGAAAATTAGAGGAAGAGCCGATCCTCCTATTTACACCATCCAAATATGTGTCCCAAAGCATGGTATTTTCAAATTATATTTATCGCAATTCTCTTGCCAAATATGTTTACTTCCATCATTTTAATTTTCCCGACTTTGCAGCATTGAGCTTGATATTTTCATTTACAAATGGGACCGAGTGGGATGGTCCGTACAGACTGCAGTTTCAAGTGCCTAGGGCTTGGAGGAATAAACCAACCGAATTTTTCACTGAGGTAATATACCATTTTCAATGGTGATTGTACTTTGTACTAACTTGACTTCGATTTACCATTTGTTGGTCTATTTGTCCAGGGACTTGCAGAGGAATTGAGTAAAGAAGGTGCATGCGAAAAAGCTATATTTCCGGACACAAACATTGTTGTCCCAAGATGTGCCATGATCGCTAACTTATCAATCGAAGGAGTAAGTGAATTTAAACTCAGGAAACTTTTTTCAGTTCTCTTTTCTGTAAACTTGAGTGTCTTGATAAGCTTATATGTTTTTCAAAACGTCTTATAAGATGTTTCAAATAAGTTTTAACCGAACACCGTCTTAGTCAGGTATAAGACATGAGGCACTCTTTTAATTTGCATGATAACCATTTCTAAGATTCTAATTATCAGAATCCAATATTTGCTCGTCATTGCGAATGCAGGGTGATCGGTGTAATCTTGATCTTGTAGTTGGGTGCACTGATCCAGGCTCACCCATGTACAATCCACTAGCCGATGTGGACGACGGCTCTTGCCCTCCTTATTCTGATTCTGAGGATTAGCAGATTATAGATTTTGAGAAATAGCTTATGCAAAAGTGAATTTTGCTATGCAAGCAATTCTTTGCAAAAAGATAAAATATTGTATACTTAAAGGCTCTTGTACAGAACACTTTGGAATTATTCCAGTGATTATTCATAATCCATACTGTGATTTAGTACCCCTGTGCTTGGATAATTTTGCTGATTGGAATAATGTTTGGATTTATCGTACCTTGTGATATCTTTGTAATTATTTGGTCTTATGTAGGTATTCGAATGAAGTCTTTGTGATTTTCTTTGATGGCGATTTTGCTATTGTCGAGGTCTAATCACATGAAAGGTATTATCTCACTTATCGTATAATTGCTTACTTTTGATTTGCCGGGTGTGTGTGATAGATTGAGTTGGTCAAAGTTGATCCTACTTGGAATTACATATGCTTTAGCACAGTTAGTTTCTTCCCATGATGTATGCATAGGGATATGGCGATACAGATACGATGTAATATGAACATGTTTTTCAAAAATTTTCAGAACATGACATGTCAGGAATACAACATATGTACATATATTAAAATTCTTTCAAGCATAGTTTTAACTGAAAAATAAGAATTGAACAACAAATGAAAGAATTGTATGTTTACGGTAGCCAGTAGCTTTCTTTATTCTTTCTTTTGTTTTTTTCTTTCCCGGAGGGGGGGGATAAAAATCAATGTCCTTTTTTTTTTTGGCCTTTTTTAAGTCGGTGACCTATAGCTAGAGGAAGAAAAGAAGTTACATTAGATTTTTTAGAAGAGATTTTATTTTTTATTTTTCTTATAAAATTACAAGTGGTGGAATGCAGGGGTGCAAGGTGAGCCGAGCCGGCTCACGAACCGACTCGGCTCGAAAGAAAAAAGCTCAGCTTGACTCGAAATTAATCGAGCTCGAGCCGTGCCTTATCGAGCTAGAGCTTCAAAATACTGGCTCGAAGGCTCGCGAGCCTGAGCCATTATTTAAAAAAAAAATTATATATATATAATATGTATATGTATATATTATTAAAAGTACATATAATATTTTATTAAAAAATATATAAATTATGTAATATACGTATGAATATATGTATATATTAAAAATATATATTATCTAAATAATGTTAAAAACTAAAAAGAAAAAGAAAAAAAGAAAAAAAAATGAATTGAGCCTGCCGAGCTCGTTCAAGACTCGAGCTCGGCTTGAGCTCGATGGATTTACAGGCTCGTGAGCTCGAGCTTGAGCTCCGTATTTCTAAACGAGCTCGAGCTCGAGCTCGAATTTTCAATCTCGGTCGAGCTCGAGCTTGGCATTTTTACCGAGCTCGGCTCGTTTACACCCCTAGTGGAATGCATAGGGAGAAAAAAGTTAAAAAATATGGTTTTTTTTCAACTGTGTCTGGGAAAGCGTGTCCCGCCGTGTCTCCACATGCTTGAATTTTTTGTTGCTTTTTTTTTTTTTTAATTCTTAACACTCTATGTGCTATGTCAAGCACATATCCTGTGCGTGTTCCTCCTATATTCGTGTTCTCCATGTGTCGAAATTTTCTTTTTAATTTCGTTTTTAATTCTTGATACGCAAGACGGTGTGTCAAACATGTATTCCATTCATGTCCTTTGCTATTCATGTCCCGAACGTGTTTGGCATTGCATTTTTTTTAAGTATCCGTTCATCATAAGCTTCTTCTAATGTTACTGCTTGATGTGGGAGGGTATATATGGAGAAGAAAATGACTCGTTTGCTCCCAAGGATTAGTGAAAACTCTCAAATACTCTAGAATCCACATTAGTTTGCAAGGGTTTGGGTTGGAATCCGATTAGACCGCATTACCATCTAGCATCGACAATCCAATAAGATTATGCGGAAGGACCAAATGGGCCATCTAGACCTAACACCAGGGAACCATATCTACCTCAACCATATCTTTGTCTCAACCAGAATGAGGTAAAGATATGCACTTGAGAAGTTTTAGTCCCTAATTATACAACATATTTCATATTCATTCACCTAAACTTCCTAATTAGATAACACCCTTATTGACTTAAGCATTGGAGGGTTTTCAAGTAAATCCAGCAATTCCAATCTTATTATCCGATTTCGGCTCAAGACCTTAACCTGCCAGTTGTGTAGGATCTCAATGTTTGACTTGACTAGCTTCCCTGAAATATAAATAGACCAATTCAGCTAGACTTGTAGAAGGACCCGAGTGCGTACTGCTATTAATAAACTAGGAGAATAATTTCTTGTGCACAAGTAATCCCATAAAAAATGATACACTTGCTAATATCTTATTTTATCACTTGAGATTGCAATGAAGATACACACAAAAAACTTGAATCACAAGTCTAATTAGTCCATTTCTTATGCTCCAAATTCTGGAACAAGTTGGTGAAATTTGTTTGCTTTGCTAAAATTCAGTAGTCTTCTTTACTTGTAGACTTGTAATTAGTGTTGGAAGAAAAAGTAGGTTGTGCATGGATTTGGTATTGGTTTCAAGTCTCAACTTTATCTTAAGTGTCTTTGTATAGCACTATTAATAGTACCTAACTTTTGGAAACTAATATCATTACTAGTTTGAAAAAATTGGTAACAATGATGTGATGGATGGTTATTATATGCTCTAAATATTGAAAGGCATTCAACAACCACATAAAACCAAGCCCACTTAGCCACGTTTTTAGTGATTTGTTGAACTTTAATGCATTTTGTAGGCTCTAAAGCAAAGCTTTTTGACTGAAATATATGAACACTTGGACTGCGTCTTGTTAAGCTTATTTAAAAGGGATAATCATACTTTGTTATTCAAATTATGATCAGTTTTACACTTTCATTCATCAAACTTTTTTTCAACTCAATCGACTATCTAAACCTTTAGAAAAGTTGCACTTTACCATATCAATTTATTTCCAGTAGAATGTTTGCAAATCTTCCATCCTGATTTCAATGTTGATTGCAATGTAATGGATATTTTGGCTTTTGCAATGGATGGAATACCCTTTAAGTTGTGATCGGCTTTTAAATCAGGACAAAATATTTGCAAATATTCCAATTCATTTTAAGTGGAATATTTGCAAATGTTTTGTTTCGATTTGAACACTAATTATGACTTAAATATTATTTTAGCTTTTCAAATAGATGAAATACCCTTTAAATTATAATTAGCGTTCAAATCGAGATGAAATATTTGTATATATTTTCACTACATATGAGTTGAGATGGCAAAGTGCAACATTACTAAAAGTTTGGATAGTCAATTGAATTGAAAAATAGTTTGGCGCGTAAAGTGTAAAAAAGGCCATAGTTCTGATGGCAAAAGATATTTATTCCTATTTAAAATAATATATATTTTTTGAGCTTATAAGATAATAAATATTATAGTGAGTGTTTGGGTAGGCTTATAAATTCTTTAAAACATCTTCTAGATTATTACATAGTGTTAGATAAATTTTTATAGAAAACATCTTGTGAGCTTCAGCTCCTCAAATCAGATTTGGGATTTTATAAACTCTTCTGAAAAAAGTAAAAGTTCCAGACTTATTTTTGAAAATGTTCCTTATAATTTATCCATATTAATTATAGAATTGTTCTTACTAAGCTTTTAGAAGCTTCAACATGTTATGTTATCCAAATACTTTAATAATTTATTTTCAAAATCAGATCTAACTAGAAGTTTATAAAATGTTTCAAATAAGCTCACCCAAGCACCCTCTTAGAAAATATTGTTTTGATAAATTAAGATATTAGAGCTTATAAAATATTACTAATGATAATTATATATGTTAAAAATAAATTAGAAATTCTTTGATTTTTTTTTCTTTTTTTAAAAGCTTTCAAGATCATAACATCTTATTTTTTAAATTTATTATAATTTTTTTTTTTTTTGTTTTTTTGTGTTTTTTGTTTTTATTTTTGTTTTTTTTTCCCTTCCAAAGATTTACCAAATATTTTTGAAATCTAATAGCTCACCCGAACACCATCTTGGACGAGTTAAACGAGCTTCCCGCAATTACGGGCAAAATAGCGCAATTAACAGAAATAAAATATAAGAGCGTCCAATCGAGGCACATTCGTCAAAGTTTCATGATTACATTATCCAACATAGAGTCGTAAAAATTGTAACGTAGATATGTGGCTACCCAACTAAGGGAACCTCGTTGTAACGTAGATATGTAACGTAGAAATATTCATTTCGCCAAACCTCGTTAGGACAATGCTCAACTCGGTCACCGCAACTCCACTAACAAACTAATGAATAAAACCCCACTTTTTATCGAACCAGTATTATAAACCAGCCACCGTTAGTCCATAAAAACTCACAATATGTGACGAGCTCTACGTCCTTAGTTAAATAAGTGCTTAATTAAGTTTATTTGAAAACATTGAATCAACTACTATTTCTTATAGAATATTTGTAAAAAATATTGAAATATTCGAATAAAATAAGATTTTCAGATGCTTAAAATATTTAAAATAATAATAATTTTATTATTAATATAATAAAACTTAAAAGATCGTTATAAAATCTTAAAATTAAGTGAGAAACTCATTAAAAATTCTATTTTATTTTGACAGTTTATAAAATATATGTTTTTTTAAATTAACAAATATTTTATAAAATCTCACAAGACTCTTCTTGTAAACTTAGCAAACACCTTCTAAGATTAGTCATTGGAAAAGATAATAGGTGTTAAGATTTCGTGATTAGCTCTAAACTTTAATTAATAGAGTGAAGTAAGACATAGAGTAAGATGGGTCGGTAGAAAGAGCATATAGGTCGGAAATAGATTATAGGTTTGAAGCGTATGATAAAGCATCATAGTTAAATGGTATTTGCAAGTAATTTTTAAAACAAAAAAGTACTTAATCTCATTTTGAGTATTTGAAAAACTCTACTTATGTTTTAAGTTTTCTATCTTTATGTAACAATAACATATAATCTTATAAGCATTTTTGAGTAAGCAATTTATTTATGCTTGATCTTGAAATTGAGATCGATTCAACTTGCACGAAATCGTTCATATTTATGAAACTATAGAATATATGCATACAAATTGAGTTAGGGTTCGAAGAAGAGTCCTTTGTTTACTCTATAGAACTGTACATGAGATTTTCACCTCTGGTCTACTTATGAAGTACAATAAGTTATTTTTGATAAAAGTAGGTGATTATAATTCTATACGTCAATACTTTTTTGTTAACTTTCAGTAAATTATTTAATGATTCCAAAAATACCAAGTACTTTTAAATTATAATTTGCTTTTTTCAACTTTCGACTTACCCCACTCCTAATTGTCCCATTGGACTGTGAATGATATTTGCTGCATTGGTAACAAATTTCATGAACATAATAACAAAAAAATTCAAATAATCAAATACGCAATAGTAGTATGGATCCTCACACACAATAAAATGGCTCGTTAATTCTCAGGCTTCTATGATTTTCGAATGATAATTTGCAGATTTCTCTCCTGTTGAGGTCGTATCCTCAAATCGAACATTCAAATTTGCACGTGTTACAACTACTCGAGAAGAAAATTCTTGAATTGATTTTAAAATCGAAGTTCTGATCACATCAATATGTATCACTCCTTTGGTAAGAGCTCCCTTTAATTTCATATTTCTAATTGCAAATCACGTCTTTTGGTGATGAACTTAGGACAATCCACACTCCGGAGATTTCTAGGAAGTACTTCTTTTAGCTTTATTTAACGTTGTCCGAGGGAGGCAAGGTGGGGACTGAAAAATGCAAACATAAATATCACTTCACTATCATCAACACTTCTCAATCACTTAGCAGAACAAATTCTTGAGTCTTCCAGGCTCAATCTTAAATGATTTTTACATTCTTACCTAGTACACATTTGCTCTGCATACCCATGGATCTTTAATGACACAAAATCTCCATTTTCTTCACTTTGGAGAATCATGCAAGGCACCATTGGTGGTGCCATTACATAATTTACCTTGTGTTATCTTGCTTTCTACATACTGCCCGGCCAGGTAGTCGAACAGTATTCCGGCCCCAACTCCAACAGCCAAGTCGATCGTGTAGTGACCCCTCGTACTTAGCAACCTAATTACTTGCAAGACATTCAATGTGTCGAATGCATAGGCCAATTCCCATCTTTGCATCCGTTTCATGTCTAATGATGCAATAACAGAGGCAGCAACATGGCCCGAATAGAACAGGAAAAATGAAACATTTCCAACTGGAAAGTCCGCTCCCGACCCCAGGAATCCCTGTCAAGAAACAGGACAATAGCATATAGTTCAATTTGGAATACCACAAATGATAAATTATTCTATGAAAAACTAAATCCACTTTTAATAGTATGCTTGTTGGGCATGTGACAAACACGACAATAATTTATAAGTTGTCAAAGCATATGGGAATGTGCATTTCCTTTGTCTTTGAAGTATCCTATGTTGGCATTAACTATGGTCCATCTATTGTCTTAACCCAGTCGGATTTATCCTAGAAAATTCAAAGAAATCTCTAAGATGGGTCATGCTATGACCCATGTCAAATAAACTTGAGCCTACAAGATATTACATGCTTATATATAGCTATAGTTTTGCTAAACCTATAACTTTGATCCAACATAACTCGAACAAATGGCAAAGCCAGGGTGGTAACCACTTATTGACGTTGGATATCTTTCTTCCTCTTCGACTCCTATTGTACTATTTGCAATCGTTCAAACAATCATCAAAACGCTAAAGTTGTCGTTCATCAGAGACTTCAAAATTTTATTTTGCGCGTTCATACATTTCTAACACACAATCTCACTAAAATATTCTCCACAATACGTCAAATGTGACTAATTAACCATCGGATCTTGATTATGCACACGATCACCGGCACATGTACTATTCTTTTCCCAATAAAAGAATGGCAAATCGTACAACTTTCGAATATTATAATAATGTAAAATCCATGTGAATATAAAAGAGGAAAATGAATGAGTACCTCAGGCAATGGCAGCTGGGTAGCATATCCAAGAATTCCCCTCCATGTGAACATGAACATAGCTGAGATCGCGGCTCTAGGGCGTCCCTCAATTAACCACGTCCATAGAATATATGCCGTTTGCATCGCCACAAAAACCTATCCATACATCCAAGAATTACATAAAAGTATAATTCAAATTGGGAAATTTATATTACTATAACTACCCCAGTCAAAATTTAATATAAAATTTAGATGATACAATAACATTTTGCTTTTTAATCAACCCAACAAGAATATTCAACTTTACCCAACTTTCATCAAATCAAATGGGCTCTTACGAGACAACATATCGCGCGCGCGCACACACGACAGCTATTTTTATAAGAAAATATTTAATACGATCAGAAATACAATGGAATATTTACCCAAATAAAGAATCCAAACTATTAACTTCGAGAAATTTGCTTGAAAATCAGTTTTCGAGAAGATTGACCCAAGTAATTTTTTAATTAAATAATTTAATATACCCATACAATTAATTTAATTCCTCACCAACGTCTGGAGTATACCAAAAATGAAGATCGAATTTATCTTTTTTAATTTTTTCCCAGACAGAGACAGAGAGAGAAGCTTAACTGGCATGTCGACATCAGAATTAGACCCATGAAAAAAGGAATTTTCTTCTGATTCACAAACCAAACTTTGCATGTGCATTTATGTATGCATCAAGGTACAGGACTAACCCACATGGCATACCCATACATACCATGCATGTCCATATACATACCGTGTTAAGCCCAGCCAAAAGCGTATTAAGAGCGGGTCTAGCGGCGAGCAGCCGGTGGAGGGTGGTTGTGGCTGCGAAACCCAGATCGAACGGCGCTGCCATCGGCGGAATCA
>JACFYI010003483.1:212246-240938 GCA_014898755.1 Handroanthus guayacan | reverse complement strand
CATAACCACAAAATATGAACTTAATGATACTCATTATACTAGCATGCTATAAACTTCAAAATCTTATTTTATCTAAACGCTACAGAAACTTATTTCCAATATAAAATCTACAATGTCATAGGAGCTTATAAGATGTAGCTAAATTGGAAATTCTAATACATCTGAATTCTGAAGCAAAGTGTTGAGACGAGGATATCGCAGGTACCTGTTTGATGCATTCCAGTTTGGAAGCTTCGTATATGGCTATTTGACTCTCGTGAACAAGCAAGAAATGAGTCTGATCCTGATGAAACTGAACGCGTGTCTGTGCAAGAGGATTTGAGGCACGTCCGGAAGGAATCTGCAAGAATGCACTTGCCTTCTTTTCCCATCCATCTAGACTCCAAACACATATCTGGAATATAGAAGATACAACGTAAGTAAAGATAAGAAAGTAAGGGTTTACGACTGATATAGCGCCTTTCAAAAAATACAAGTAAAGCCTGATTACAGTCGAGAATTAGACAATATGTGTACACGAACCTGAGCATCAGCACCTGATGATACAAGAACATCTAGAACACTGGAAAACGCGAGGCCAGTTACTCTTTTCTGATGACCTTTGAGCTTCCGCATTACCTGTGCAACACAATGATCAGATGAGAGAAAGTATGCATTTTAGGTAATTATGAGTAATCAAGTTTCATTTCAATGTAGGACCTCGTCAACGCGAACATTGTAAATTTGTACAGAGGAGTCCTCCATGCCAATGGCAATAATGTTGTTGTCCTGAGGATGGAAGGCCAGATATGTTGCTGCCGGAGGAGGGGCCATAAATGTTGTCATTGTCTGCAAGGAAAAGAGTATAAGAAGAAGAATCTCCCTGTACGTAAAGCAAATATACGCAAGAACTAGTAACTGCATCCATATCTATAACCTTAAATGTCATCATATTGAACAGTGAAATCTTTCCTCCCGATGCAGACATCACATAAGAGTCGTTCTTCGATAGTGCAAAGCATGGAACAGCTTCCTCAAGATTTGTCTCACTTATGTCGTTGGTCATCAAGATTCCACTAGAAGGTTGCCAAAGGTGAGGTGGCACAGCTGTTGTTGCCTACAAAGAGGAGGAAAAAAAAATTTCAAAATAATACAGCCAAAAGTAAAGGAGATCAACAGAAAAAACTACACCGCAAAGGGAGAGAAGTTAGAAACCTTTCCAGTAGCATTCCGCTCACAACGTTGCCACTTCCAAAGTTTGTGCACAGCATTGTATGCTAAAGCCAAGATGGCACCTCCAGAATTTGTGTAAATTAACCGAATAATCTGAAATGAGAAAAGACTGACTAAGAAATGGGAATACTCATCAACCATATACTTAGACCAAAAACTTTTCACATGCATAGAAGCACACAGCACAACTATGGAAACAATCATTTATCTACAAATGCCGGAAAACAAATATAATGGCACATCCTTCATATTTGATTTTCTTTTGTAGCATATCTAAATGGCCTTAGTGGTCTGATGATACAAAAAGATACCTAGCAGAATTTACAGATGTGTTATAACTCAGACGCATATGACAAAAATCGCACAATGTGACTGTATATAATTAAAAAAAAAAAAAATTGACTATAACAATATAGTGTATAAATTCATCAAATTTTTAATTCAATTTTACCGGTACATAAAATCCACAACTAAGAGGGTTTTTGGCTAAAGCTTATTTGAAAAATCTTGTAAGGTCCCATATCTTATAACATGTTTTTGAAGCTTAAGGCGTTAGGTCTTATGTTGAAGTTAAGTTGCTAAAGTGTTTCTATAAAATACGATATTAGAGCTTATAAGATTTTAGTAATGGAAATTTTGTAATTAAGATAGTTAAAATTGAAGAAGCATGTTAAGATCCTATTCTAACATCTTATTTTGGGAGATCATAAGATCTTTCTGAAAATGTTTACCAAACATTTTTTTATATCTGAAAAATCTCTCCAAAACATCTTATAAGATGTTTCAGAGCTTATACGCTCACCCAAACACCTTCTAAATCATTTACAAGAAACTGTTGTCTTATGCTTATTTTGCTTACCACTCCAGACCCACTACTTAACACGGCTCTTGACAAGTAAAATATTAAATAGTTTTTAACCAACACTAACTGATGTATTGGCCACTCACTTAGAGAAGGAAAGTTTTAACTTCAAACAGTGGGTTTTTACGAAATGTTACCCTCACTGACAATAAACTATCAGGGAGCCTCAAAGCATGAAGCTGGGATGGTTCTTTAATTTCAGCCAGCTTCCAAATCTTGGTTTTCTCCAGCTCATCAGCAATTCGGGATTTTGCATCCGCATTCTGTCACAGAGTAGAGTATCAGTACTTCTATCCCGTATAAAATTCGAATTGCATGCTCCTGACTGCATGCAAGACCACAGATACAAGACATGAAGATGCCAATTTTATGAAGAAACTCATATCTTAAATAACTCAGACAGAAAACAATGCTCACCAATGCAATAACAGCACTCATTGGTGAACTTCTATCTGCTGCAGCATTGGCGCCCACTGCTGAGCTAGAAGAACCAAATGGGCCAATTATAGGTACCTGCAGAACAGATGGTTGAATTAAAAGAACATGATAGTTTTTAACTCCAATATGAGGAAACTCAATATTTTCACCTTTGAATTGGCACGATTGTCCATGGAGCGCATCAGTTGAATACCTTCAGCATTAGCAAGTATTTTCAAACCATTATCACTAGTTGACACAGCCAATAGCATCCCTTCTTTATCGAACCGAATGCAAGGGGAAGCCTGAAAGATGATGAAAATAATTATTAAGCCATTTTTTATTGTTTCTTCCAAAAAGTGATGGAGCATGTGAAAAACACGAAAGTTAGCTGTTACCGGTAAACTACCATCAGCATCAGTGCTGCTCAAAAGGTTTACATTGTCCATGTCCCAATATTTTATTTTAAACTCATCACCAGCAGCCAAGAAGCGGTTCTTTGTTGTATCAAATTGCACCACTCCAGCTGCCCGCTTCCCCAGACCATGATAAGTCCTCTTCACAGCTCCTTCACTCTCATTCCACTCTACAATGTATGATTCACCCTCTTTGTTCGTTCCACATGAGAATAATCTACCAGTTTTTTTGGGGGGGCGGGAGAAGAAGAGGTTAAAAATACATGTCAAGCAAGCAAAAGTTAAGTCAATTAAGGAAGCAAAACCTAGTTTCTAAAGAATAGAATATGCTATTATACCTTTTCCCATCAGCACTGTAGGCCATGGTAGTACAAGTATGACCAGGAGCATCATAATCCACTCTTGAACCCATATTATCGTACAGCCATGCCTTGATCTTTCCATCAACAGCAGTTGAAAAGATGAACTGAACCAAAACAGAACACAACATGATGAAAGGAAAAGGCCATTGGTCAATCAAGAAAATGGAATTTAATGCTTTAAAAGCAAGTATTGATTTCATAAATGCAAGAAGCACCAGTTTTGAAAACCATGTAATGATGGGCCCTTGTTGCATCAAGCTCAGTTAGGAGCTTAGGGTTTTAGTGGCAACAGATGATGGATTTTTACTCACTGTGAGAATTAAACATGCAACGACCATAACTACTGCCAGGATTACATGCTAAATCTTACAAAATCATCTTCTATAGTTCCTCCAACGTTAAAATGCAAACTTCTTTGGAAAAGCCTTTAACACATAAGTACCTGAATATTTTCCTTGTAATGTGGACATATGGAATAAACAGGTGCCTCATGACCCTCAAAAGTATAATGTTTGGTGCCAGTGTTTGCATCCCACACCTACATGAAAAAATTTCAGAGCTTTGGCAAATAGGCTAGTACTCTTCCAATGTCATATGTATACAATGATAATCCAAACCTTGATTGTCTTGTCCTCCCCACAGGTCACAATGCACAATTGCTTGTTCGGATGAGAAAAAGCAATATCACTGACGTTACCAACATGGGCATCAATCTGAAATAATAAACAACATACTCAATCCCCACCTTGGCATTTTTCTTTCCATTAAAATGGAAGGCCAGACAGTCAAAAGAAAGGAATGGAAACAGATTCCCAAACATCCAATACAAACCTCCAGGTGGTTTCTTAAATCATCACTGCCATAATAAGCATATAAGTGAACTATGTGCTTCGAGTATGCAACACCTAAATCAAATCAAAGAGACAACAAATCATAAGTGATAACGATCAGTCATATGAAACTGAGCAAAATAAAAGGATAATTACAATGAAAGTCTGGTAGCAGATATTCAAAACACAGTCTTCAGATAAGTTGAGTAAGGGAACCTCTCCTTGATAAGACCCAACGTATTCACGGGTCTGATATTGAGGTTTGATATTTTACTTAGGGATTTTGATCTATATCATTTTGTTGGTTAGAAATTTGGCACAGATTTCAAATCCACTTCCTGCATGAACAAATTAGTCTGACCTACTTTTATGCCACCCACCACCCTCTTGCCTTCCCCTGTTTAGGTTGCACGAGGAATTATAAATGAAAAAGAATAAGTCACCTATCTACATACCAAAAAGGCTTCCATCAGGACTCCACATGACACGGTTCACTGCCGCAGCATATTCATTGGCCAGAGAAGCCTGCAAGTAAAGGCCATCAATTTGGCCTCAGTAAATTCACACCCAAGCAACCCAAAACATAGATTTTTCTCAACAAAAAAACCATACCTGAAGTGTCATTGTGCAAGTTCCAAGGTCCCACACTTTAAAATTTCTGGCTGCGAGCCTCTCCCCACTACTCACTTCCCAGACAGAAATCTCACCAATATTTGTACCCACTGAAAGAAAGGGAATACATACATTTTAACTGAAAAAAAAAGGTATTAAATGTGTTGTTCCTTGCACATCCATGTGCGTTTGACTCTTACGCTATACTTCATCCATCGGAGATGTGGAGAAAGAATTCCAGAATATGGATTGAATACCCAAACAAGTTGGAATATCATTTTGTATTGAACTCTTTAAAAGAACAAGCAGAAGAAGTTGAAGCCGGTGATTCCACTATGCATTTCCCAATTATTAATGCAAAAAACAAAGCATGGGAAAGATACCAAACCACAGTGGTGGCTAACCTAGAAGTAGAGTTTGTTGCGTTGGGTGGAAATCCATGCTCTTCACAGCAGAACCCTGATTCAAAGTCCCCACAACAGTCTTTGGTAAGTCATCAGCAGAGTACCCGGAATGGGCATGGCTCGGACCAGCATATACTACAGGCATTATGTTGACGGGAAGATTATTGACCTGCAGATGAATGTTCACATGAGCTAGAGATAATTAATAGAGGCATCACAAGATAGGCAAGGGACCTGACACGAAAAAGATGAAGGGCGAAGAAGAACAGTTAACAGTTACACAGAATAACATCTATCCACCAATCACCCAGAGTAACAGGGTAAGAATTAGATAATCCAACAAAAATTAACATGTTATATAACTCCAAGTAACAAAAGGTCAAACAAATTTGCAATTGAAAATACAGTACCTCCTCTGGAGCTCCAAAAGGTCTCGATCTCTTCAACACATGCTCAGAATCTGCAGTTTGATAGTCCAGTGCTGGATTGTTAGTAGAAGGAGTCCTAGGACGCTTTAGCATCACAGATGCTATCAAGAAATATTGACACAAAACGAACAGTGAATTAGGAAGAAGAATATTTCTATGGTATTGAGAGGAGGATGCTATGGTATTGATATGCAAACATTTAAAAATATTTCTACTGGTTGTTCAAAAAATAATGTTATCCAATCACAACATAATTAAGTAGAGATCAAAGTATCCCAACTGAACGAGCATATAAGTAAGCATGAAAGAGAACCAAATTAATTACCAGCATTAGTAGGGGGTGTTAAGCCCATAGGTCCCACAGAAACAGCTTGGTGTGGCACAGAGGATGGATTTGCCATCCATCCTGCAATTGAGTTTGTCAAAGGAGCAGCATGCTGGAATGGCTGTTAAAAGAACCAATAAAACACAATCTCATTATATAGTTATCTTTAACAAAGTAACGAGGAGCAAGGAAGGATGTTTCGACAAAGACTTACAGGAGGAACTCCAATTGGTGGGAACCCACCAACTTTATGTATCGAACCCATCAATGGATTAGTGACGGGGGATGGAGCCCGAGCACCATTTGGTGGCCCGTTTGGCTGCCCACAAGTATGGTCCACAAACAGAGTTTTTATATCAGGATTGGGCTTAGGATTCTTGCAAAGCTGGTGCTGCCAATTTAAACTGCAATCCAACGAACAAGCATAATAATTTTGCCATATTTCCTCTGAGATTAAAATTGAGAAAAGTTCAAACGAAAATGAGTTCGAATTTTCATTTGTGTCTTCCCCAAATTACCTCTGGTTGATCAACGTTCTCAATCTCGAGTTCTTTAAGGTGGGAAACTGCAGCTTATCACGAAAGAGAGGATTCGCCTCTAGTAACTTCTTTAGCTCTACAAGCATTATAGCCCTGGCTGACTTGGCATCACCATACTTAGAAAGCTGCTCATTTTCCCTGGCATCAGAAGCAGGAAGATCGAGAAAAATGTGTAATGCTTTTTTTTTAATGAAAAAAAAAAAAGAAGAAGCCAAGAAAGATATGTCTTCATATCCAAAAGCCAAATAATGCGTATACAAACGCATTAGTGTCACTAGTGATCCTGAAAACCCATGAAATGCACTTAATTCACTTTACAATTAAAATCAAACCCTTCAAAGAAAATAACAAATGGCAGATCTAAACAAAATGAGGACGAGAGACTTCTTTTCAACCTTATTGGACTAATTTGATAAACATCCCCTGTGTAATCAACTCATCATTAATACATCTGAAATCAAACCTATTCACAAATGTGGGCCCAATCCTCTAAGGCCATGCTACCAATTGTCCCATACAAGAAAAGGAACTTCGCTGTAATGTTAAACTTCTTAGCTGTATTTCCATGAGTTTCTGTTAGATCAAAAACATTTGTTTTCCAAAGTGTCAATTCAACCTCAAACATAACAATGAGAAAGACCATTCTAATTTGATTATGAAATAAAAGCAATTATAATCTCAATTATCATCCTAATCAATATCAAATAAGGTATACCTGAAGTTCTGCAAGGTTAAGAGCATTGTAATTTCCTTAAAGAGCTCCTCATTAAATGTTGAAAATACTTTTAACTCCTTTGCAAGAATTTCCACAGCTCTTGCATGATCACGTCTGCCATATAAAGTAAAATTAGCTCAGGATAAACTCATACATCTTAGATTAAGAAAAACAAAATTAAAAAACAAACAACAGAACCAAAAAGTAAAAATAAATGCTTACTTGTCTAGGGCTTCAAGATATTTCTGCTTCCGGATCTCGAAGAAAATTTTCATTGAGTAACGGTTATCATCAACCTTTGTAAACCCAGATAAATACTTCTCCACCTCTTCCCAGTCTCCATTAGTCACCACATCCTCAAAATACCTCATGTTGAAGAAGAACCCCGACTCCTTCTCCAATCTTCAAACATTTAAAACACCATAAACAAAGTTAATTATTAAAATCGCAACTATTCAAACAAAACGAAAAGACACATACAATTTTTTTTCTTGAAAAAAGAAAGGAAAAAACGGAGGTGGCCTTACTTGTGTACAGTTTCCTTAAATTTCTCTTCGTCTAGAAACTGAAGTATTAAAAATACCAGTTCTCTGCTCAACGAAGACATCTTTTGCAATGATCAAGCAATCCCAACACTCCAAAATCCGGTAGATCCGCCGAAACCCAGTATCCTGGGACTTCAAAAATTCAAGAAAAAAACACATCAAAATTCACATACACACACAGCAAATCCCCACGTGAAACACAACCCGGCAACAGAAAAAACAAACCGGCAAAAACACAAAACACAAAAAGGAGAAACAAAATTGAACACCAACCCACATACACACAAGGGCAAACACACATATAAAAATAAAAATTTTACCTCGGATTTCGCGATGGAGTGAAAGAAAAGTACAGATCGAGAGCGTTTTTGGGTTTTTCTAGCAACCTTTTTTCTTTCAATTTTAGCCTTCAAGCTCTCTCCTAAGTCCTATCTTTCTCTGTACTCATTTTCTCTCTCCGGAGGGCCTCATTATAAAGAGGGGAAAGAGGTGCGTGTGTGTAGTGTGTGAGAGATAAAAGGTAGGTGCTTTTCCAAGCAAGAAAATTAAAGGAAAGAGCCACTGTTAAGAACCACTCACGCTCCCTTATCGCGTGTAGTGCAAATGCATACGTTACGATCGTGAGTTGACTGCACGTGTCCCATCAGCCACGCGCTGGGCGTGTGTGGGGATACAATGAAAAGCAATGTCGCATGAGACACAGCGCGTTTGCTTTGTCGCGCGTGGTTCTTCTTATTCTTTCCAATTTATAGTGGATGGACAGCGATAAGTTCGTGAGCTTATGATAAGTTCTTCAAAGCCCAATTGATAAGTTCCTGTACTTATATAAAAGAACCGATAGGATATGTACTTATCATTTTGCAATGTTCGAGAAGGAAAAATCGCGTGGCAGTTGTTTATGCTGAAAACTTCACACTGAAAAAGTGACGTGACCGATTACTTTTCAGGGGAAGAGAAATTATTGGATGTTACGCAGCAGGACAATGATTAATGGGCCCAGTCATCTCCACCGTTGAAATTTTTACTCTCACAAAATTTGATCAAATTATATCTATTTTAATATAATTATATAGCCCAAAAGAATAATTTATAAATATAATTACAGTAATTTTATTTCAAGTTCTGAAAATGAAAAAGTAAATTTTGACAAGATTAAATGATGCAATGTAATAAGCTCATGATTGGGGATTACTTTTCTTTTTATTGGTTGGTTGGTGTTACTGATTATTAAAGGACACTATATTATTACAAATTACAATGTAATAATGAAATAATTTAGTGATGAAAGTGTGGACCAATGGACTTGGGATTGAATGTAGAAGATTGAAATCGAATGGCTTTTGTTAATCAATGGTGATGATGATTTACTTTTTCTTTTTTTGTTTTTAATTATGAATGAATAACTGGTTTGTTAATGTTTTATATTTTTTTATTATTATTTTTGTTATAAGATGAATTTGAGGTAAAATCAAGATTCGATATCTTCAATAATAGAATGAATTTAAAATATAAGTCTTTTGAAATTTTCATAAATGACTATTTTTAAGGCAGTTCGATTTTAAATTTTTATTTAATTCGATTTCATTTTCCAATGCAACTTGAATTTATGAAGATGGTTAGAAACAATAATAATTCATATTTAAAGACAAATAATCCGATGTATCAATATTAATTTCTCATTCAATTATCCTTAGCTTTATCTTATTATCAAAATAATACCTAATATAATATACATATATTTGAAAATCTATGTTTATTTAAAATAAATTTCTCTTTTAGCCATATGGTATGTATTATTTGGTCAAGCAATAAAATATTTTTTTTGGAAAGTTGTTTAAGACTAAACATAGTCTCATTTGGTCAAGCAATATATTTTTATTCTCGTGGAAAATCATTTTTAAGTCTAGCTAGACTTAATTTTTAAAAGATTATAAGATGTATATTTGGTCAAAGCCATCTTAGATGTTTCCACACATCAATTGCTTCACAATATCAGTTTGGTTATAAAATAATCTTCATGAATTTTCTAAATAAAAGTTTAAAATTATTAACTACTTTGCATAAAAAATTGTTAAATTGAATAGGTAAAGAGCAATATAAGAAATTATTCCTTCTGGGTCACAATAATATTTCAAATATTAATCCACTAAGTTATTGTAATTTAGGGTGATTAGCAGTGAAAATTAGTGGGTACATATGAGTAACAAAATTGTGAAAATTATTAACCACCATGCATGGAAAAGCAAAAAGGGTCAAATCTTGGTAGTCAAAGGTCAATATGAGAGACTAGAAGTCTTGGTCATACATAATATTTCAAATATTAACCTCCTAAATTATTGTAATTTACCGTGGTCACAATTACAAATACTAGGTATAAAAATCGTAAAATATCTATACTACATTACTACTATCTTCACATTACATAGTTCTCATACTAAATTTTCAATGTCCAAATTTACTCTTTTACTTATATAGCAATAGCAATTGTGGCATGCAGTTCCCATGAATATAAATATTATTTAAATATCATATGCTATTTAAACATATTTTATTTCTTTCAAATTAAGGGAATGTGGAAATGTAAAGCTAGATCGAAAAATATGATTGTTTTGGTATAAGAATGAATATGGAATATGAAATATGACAGTCAAAGAGGGATTGATGCTTACCAAATTTAAAGTCAAAACTTCACAAGGAAGTTATGTGTGTGTTAAGTACATTATGGGATGACAATGGACTCTGCTTAAGCGGGTTTTAGATCCGAACTTGGCTCATTTAGTACAGATTTTATACTCAAACACGACTCTGACAATAATGGACATATTTGGACTCAAATCTAGAATACGATTTGAAGGTTCTGAAAAAGACAGTATATGAACTGGATTAAAGGGGCTATTCATCCTAAAATATTCATTTATTGTTGCAAATATTCATTTGCGGCATACCATATGTCAATGGATTGGTGTAATTTTTCTATTCCCATGTTGATGGTGTTTCTCCAAAATCAAACTTTGTTCTTTATCTTGAACTGGCTATCTCTTTGAGGATATTGTTAAAAGATCATTAATTCCTAATAAAATAGATATAGCAGTAGCTTGTTGAAAACTCAAAGTCTTCGCTTGATCTAGGACATATGATGTATATGCCATTTTCGAGCACTTGTTGACCTTTTTGTTTTAGCTTGAAGAATTAAAACCAATATTAATTCAAGGGAGTTTGTAATAGTATCAACTATAAATTAATTTGTTTGATTTGAATGTTGAGATTGTGAGGCTTTTTTATGTCAGTTGATGATATATATTGGTGCGATCTCGTAGTTCCCATGGGTGTAACCTTGACTAAGTGAGATTGGAGCTAAACATAGACGAGTTTGGGACCGGTCTTAAGTCTATTTAATCCTTAAAGAGGGCAAGTCTCGGGTTTATTCAAACCACCCAATATCCGAAGCATATCTTCCATTTGAAAAGTAAAATAAAAAAAAAATTAAAATTTGGTATTAGAACTTTCATTTGAACACAAGCCTTCCTTTTCATAATAGTAGAGACATTCAATAATATTATGTCAATATTTTAATTTTTCAGTAAAAAAATTTTCCACTCTTTTGAAAATTTCACCTTTTCTTATCCTCCAGATTCAAATGGAAACCTCCATTAAAGACCATTCTTTACGTACTTTAGTTTAAGAAAATGTAGGAAACTTTTGAAAAAAAAAATAATAATAAATTCACTTTATTTGAAGACTTTAAAGATAAGAGTTTGTTCTAAAGATTCCTCGAAGATTATGAAAAAGAAAAAGCAAAAAGATTGGGTATTTCACTATAGCGTTAACATATAGAGAGGTATTTGTTTTATTTAAATTGTACTTACCGTTTTATCAATGATATTTGGGGGGAAAAATATATATATATATATCTGTCTCTACTTTAGTTTTTTAGTTGGTAGAACTAAATTAATTATGTGAAATAACATATTATTAATTACCGGTTTAATTTAAAAATCAAACACACAATTTACAAATAAAACAAGAAGTATGAAATCTAAAAAGAATATTTCGGACACGTGATAAACGTACCAAAAATATTAAAAATAAAACAAAAGGAGGTCAAGATTGTGTTGCACCATAACTAAAAAATAATTCTTTTAATTTACTTCAATATTTTTCCATTACAAACGAGAATGAAATGTTTGAATATTGTATCTATCATGACAATACAGGCATAATTAATATTTTGTAAACACTAAATCATCTACTCTTTAAAATTTAATTACTTAACCTCAAGATTCTTACAATTTATAAAAAAAAAATAAAAAATAAAAATAAAACCAAGATATATTCTTATGTAAATAATTTTGACCGCAAGACTTTTATTTCTTTAACTATAGAAAAAGTGCTTTTTTTCTTTTTCCTTTTTCATAGATCTCATTTTATTTATTATTCACTTTTTATTATTGATTAATAATTAGTCCTTGCTTGGGAAACAGCTGTATTGTTTGACTTATGGGACCTGAGAATTTGTCTCTGATGGGATGTTCCTGCAAGAGCATATAATGGTAACTTTAGACAATGGCTATTTTTTCATGGGCAACAGCGAGCTTTTTATTATTTAATTTTTTCCAACAAAGACAATTAGTAATATTTAATCTTTACTTCAATATATTATATCAATAATATTTGATATCAATAATTAATAAAAAATTCTCTAACAAAACTAATATATAATGAAAAAGTCAAATAAGACTATTATTCACTAAAATAAAGGCACACGTATTTAGTGGGATCGAACATGTAACCTCGTGATTAATTTGTATTTCACATTTGGAGTCATTATATCTATATGTATATGTATGTATATGTCATGATTGTGAAACTAAGGAAATCGGATCTTGAAGAAAAGAGAATGAAGATAAAAAGAAGCCCGGAGTTGATTGCTGTTGCAAAAGCGTGCTTCACCTATTTCCATTGTTCTTGTCATTTTACGATTTTCTTATGAAACGAGGATATTGGATTGTAGATTTCTTTTATTTGATGAATGCACCGGATTGTGCCACGTGTCATTATCTGACTCTAGGTTACAAGTTGAAATTAGGAATTGTTGTCCACGTGATCCCATCTCTTGGTTGTAGATATAAAGGCCCTCTGTAAAGGCATGGAAAATCATATTGGAATGATAAAAGTTATGTTAGCTCTCTGCCCCTCTTCTCTCCATTTTCCTTCCTAATTTCTTCTCTATTCCCACCTCCTTCTAGATATTTCTATTATTCTATATTGAATCTAGTTTCACGGGCACACTTATAGTGTCTGAAATGTCCTTCACCGGATCAGAAGCCGACGGAATTGGCTCGGGACATAACAGTATACCTATTTATCTTAGACTACATCGACCGTACTATATATATGACTCGAGAATAATTAGAATTTTTATATATACACCATTTTTTTTTCAATCCATGTGATCAAGTAACGGGACTCCCAATAAAATTAAATAATAATTCAGTAACATAATTTTATTAAATGACAAAAGATAATGAAATCAATAAAAATTACTTATATTAATGTGTCATCTTCAAATCCAACAAAGGGACGATATTTTACACAAAATATTTTTATTTTTATATATAAGACAATACATTTTTTATTTTTTACACACATGAAATAGAAAAAAAGAAAGAAGGAACTAAAAATAATAATGAAACACCAAGTTTGGCACTTTGAGTGCACTTTAGATGCCTATATCATTGAGAATTTAATTTTGGAAATGATTAATCTTTTTACATTTAACATTAATAATATTCTAGTTCAACTAACTCCACTTTTTATAATATATAATCCTAAGGATTATTAAAAGAGTACTATGAATTTTTTTCACATAATTAACAATTATATATTGCAAGAGCTTTATAGTATTAGACTACTAGTGAACTATTTATTTAATCGGACTTCATAAAATGTGTTATTATTTATTTAATTATCTATTTTATTTTTACTAGAAATGGAACTTTGCCACATGAATAAACCCAAGCTAATTGCAAAGTGTTGGGGAAAAATGTTTTTTATTGGGTTTTATTTGTTTGGATAAAATGATACCGATTTGAAAAAATAATTTAAGGAAAAGATTTTATAATAATTGATATTTAAATAATCGCTTATGAATATCTTAAACGAAAACTCGGTGATCGAAAATATTTTGCAACATAAAATGTTCCAAACTAATCTAATAAATTCATTATTATGAATTTAATATCTTACTTCACAATTCAAAATACAACCTTAATTCATTTTAGCCTTGGACGACATTTATATGTTCGATAATTTTTAAGTTTTAGCTAGATTGCCACTAAACAAATGCTTGTTTAATTATCAAACAAAATCATATGGTGGATAATTTTTGTTTGTATGGAAGGATTTGGATAATTACAAGAAACACACACATGATATAGAAATATATATTTTATGTTGAATTATGTTAATATATTTCTCGTTTGTAATGAATTTTATGGAACCTGCGTTATACAAAATTCTAAGTAATGGTTTAGACAGTAATATAAAGTCATTTACAAGTCTAAAATTTTTGAATTGTTGTGCTTTGATTAGTATTTCATGTGGTTTAAATTCGATTCAAGAATCAAATATTAACTTATTAGGTCTGTAATTTAGGAATGCATGTAATGGAAATTAGAGTTGTGTACTAATATCCATTGTGCCCCTCAAGGGCATAAAAATAATTTACAAAAATAATCACAAATCATAATAGTAATTTCAAGATAATTATTCCTTTAGAAATGAATTTGCCTAAGCATAATGAGTCCCTAAGCCCATCAGATTGTCTCCAATACCTTAGTGCTATAAATTCATCCTCTAAATAGTAATTAAGGTTAATTACTCACTTGCTAGAAGAAACTTTTACTCTCAAATTTAGATAATCACCTACGATTATAATGAACGTTTGTGTTCTCGAATCAAACACCCACAAGTTACGCTTTGAATCCTAAATCAAATTTGGACTACTTCAAATCAAAACACATTGATTCATGAATTTTAAATTCATAAATCATTTGAGCATTGAAGGATTTAATTAATAAACTCAACGACCCTAATTGTGTATTCTTTAATTTCAGATGAAGACGATGGATTACTTATTATGTTGGATTTCTATCATATTCTTGAACATATATCTCCGTTGGACGACCTAAGTCAAAAAAAGTTTAATTTATTATCCTATTAAGCATTTGCCAACGTTACTGATAAATCCCCGATGCTCTATCATTTTGGGACTATATTTTTCTTTCCATTAGGAGATGAGTACACGTCCAGACAAGACATTTGGAGCATGAAGTACATGAAACGAGTCTCACAGATCTAATATCATATTAAAAATAGGTATTGGATTTAGCTCACTTCAAAAGTTAACTTAAAAAATAAGAATTATTCAAGAATATATGAGAAGATCATTACTCATATACTTTATTGACGTAGAATTCTAACAAGGTCATAACTGTAAAAATTCCAAATTAATAGCAAATTGCCTATTAATATCTAAAAGATGAATTTCCTCGTTCTAAGAAGGCAATCAAAAACTGAAGTGATTGCGCCCGCCAGTCAAAATAGGAAACTTTCCAAACCTTCCCAAGCAACTACTGATTTTTATTTATTTTTTCTTTTTTTCTTTTTTCTACCCCTTTTTGGGCACCGCCCTATGTTTTTCACATGCATAAATCCTAGCTGCACCTATTTATAGGACCACACATAGTACTTATCATTAAATATAAGCACCAAAATCCTTAAATTCACTAAAGCAAAATTGTGTACTTACAAAAATTCTGACTGGTCTGTGTTACTGTGTATATGACTTTATTGCAAGTTCATGTTACTTGCTAAACATGAATTTCCTTGAAATTATATGTCTCTCCATTCTATAATTGACTATGTAATAGATAAGGACTTGTATAGAATACTTCTCTTTAATTACCCTCCTTATATATATATATATATATATATTATTTATTTTGAGTAAATATTTTTATAATGCAAATCATGGAAAACTACTTTAATGTGGAAGCAAAATTCAATTTTGACTCTTTTTCGCAAAGGTAAAGTGGATCCTCTTCTTTATTCTTTGCTATCTAACTTTTCGTTTAGCCCTTTTTCTTGTTTTCTTGTCCATCACCAACCAACCTGGACCCATGCATAGACGGAACAAGGGATGTTGATGGGCCGACAGACGAGTTTGGATTGTTGAAAATATAAATATTTTTCATTGAGTGGTGGCAAATTTTGGAGGGGTGGGCGGACGGGCGAGATCGAATTTAATTTCAAGGTGTAATTTTGTAATTCCTGTTATGATAAATTTATAATTTTATTTAAATTTATATATAAAAATAAAATTTTTGAAAGTTTGAAGGGAGGCGGTAGTCTCGCTGAACCCTGGATGTGGCTTCTTCTCTGCCTAGACCTAACTCTAGATATGCTTACTTCTTCCTCGCAATGATGGGCCCATTTATGTTTAATTGCTCGATAGAAGTTTAGCCTTTTTTTTTTCCTTTTTTTTTTTGTATACATAATAATTTGAGTTTCAATTTGGATTAATTTAATAAGAAGTTGTAGGTTTAGATCCACTAATTGTCATAATTTAATTATTATGTTATAATGCTAACAATTATAGTGGATAGCTATAGTGTCTCTTAAATTTTTATATCGTATAGTGTCGCAATCTTAATTATAGCTATGTTATGCAAACAATTGCTGACACACTGGATAACAAAATATTATGAAAATTTGGACATAATTCTAATCTATTGGTGAGTGCTCAAATCATTGAATTTTATGTTCTAAAGATTGACTAGGAGAAATCTATACTTTATACATTGACATGATTCCAAAAATTATTCAAAAAAAAAAAAGAAAGAAAGGCGATTTGAGAAAAAGCTTCTATACATGTGTATGAGATTTAATGGACTTTTTAGTTAGTGCAAGCCAAAGGTTAATAAGTGTGGTAGTACTTTATGCTCATAATTTATAACATGATGTGTATAAAAGTTAGAAACATAAAATTATCCCCTACCTAATGAAAAATATTCCAAATATTCCAAAATTCACGTCTTTGTGTGTAGTTCAGGTCTATCTGTTCCTACTTTTTGTGCACAATGGTTTGATGATGACACGTGGCTTGTGAGACCATCTCAAGATTGAATATACTGGTACAAGGCAAACATATACTAAAAGTATCTTCAATGAGATCCAGATAAAAGTAATCATTCTCTCATCATTGTTGGGATCCACCAGCGATCCTAACGTCATTGTTTTCCTGTTTTCAATATTGGCCCAAATAAGTTTGGACAAGATTCATTGGAATAGATATAACTAAATAGATCGATCCGAATTTGGCCTATTGTTTAATCCTGAATCATTACAAATGTCATTAAGATCTATTATCAAAATATTAATACTATTCATTTCATATTGTTTTGTGAAGATCACAATTACAGTTAATGAGAGTTATATACACAATTGTTTCAGTGAGATGATAGTACAGTAAACATATTTGAAGAAATCAAGCTATATTTAGAAACATCCAAAAAAAGATAGGGCTAATTACTCAATCTTTCCTTAAATTTGATCTAACCACAGAATCACTATGTGTAATTTATTTTACAAATTATAATAACATTAATGTGGTGTCCGCTTGTAATGTTTCATTTAATTTGTTACACTTTTAGGGAGTTTAATTATATTGTACAAGAGGCGTTATTACAAAGAATAATTACCTCAACACCCCTTGAGGTTTCATAATTATAATTACATCCACAAATATCCTAAAACATTATAATTGTAATTATGCATAATCTCAACGATCTGGTTGTAATTATGCATAAGTAGTAGAAATATAATTGTAATAATTCGAACTCAGCAGGTGTATTGATAATTATGCTAAACCTCATAAAGTGTAGAGATAATTATCCCTTATTATAAGTTCTCAAATCACAAGAATTGCTTTCATAATTAGATCAAACCACAAGTAACGTTGAGGTAATTATCCATAAAGAAAAATATAAGTAATAAATCCGGAATGGATGAAACATATAACTGTATTCTACATATATAATATAATATAAATAAATAGGAAGTATCGATTTAATGTTAAGCGTGGACTAACAAAAAACAATTGCGACATCATAGCAGGACTCCTCCAACCATAGGAAATACAACTCTAGAGATGGCTTCTAATTCTCAATATCTTCTAAACTACAGTGAAAATATCCCATCTACAAATTAGGTTGGCCTCAATTAAGTCATATCGTATTCACCAAACTCAATATAAATGTTATCTCATACCCTATAGCTATACATAGCTTTAATGGCACTTCTATGCAAGTTTGACCCGTGTTCATTATGATTTTCATGATTTTTTCCTAGTGAAATTTCTAATTCATTTTAATTTTTAGGTATTTTAATTTATTTTAGTGATTGGATTAATTGTTGAGTAGAGAATAATATTTTAGTATAATTTTGTTAGCTGGGAGTTTCATTGCCCCTTTTATGTTTTATAAGTCAAATTATGTTTATTTTATAAAAAATATTATAAATGACATCAGCAATCTGAAATCAATTGGTCAAAATCGAGAAAAAGAAGTTTAATTATCCAACGGACTTTTATTTCTTACTTTTTTTTTTCTAAAAGCTATAAATCCCAATAAACAATGGGTGGTGTGATATATTGACTATAATTGACATGTTGGTTATTTTGGTATTTATCATTTTGTCGGATTTCTTGAATTATTATATCATAAATGCTTTTGTGGTATTTTTGTTTAGTTTTGAATTTTATTTTGATGGCCGTAATGAATAGTTGAACTTGAATATCTACAATGGAATACAACTTCTGAAAAATATTCAACAAATTGCTATTTATTATCCTTCATTTTCTTTGATTTTTGTTTCATATATATACATATATATATTTATAATAATATATATTATATTTATATGATATATATTGTGACATCATATAGATTAAATAACTGGTGAAACTAATCAAACATGTCATCAATAAGGCCGCTAGTTTTTGATGTGGGAACAAGGATTCTTAATGCTTAAAAGATGAAAATATCCCTAAAGTAATTGGAAATTGGGCAAAAATACAAAAAATTCATGACCAGTGATTCGGGTCAATCCGCAACTTGGATTGACCCGAAGAAAGATCCAGATGATCACGACCATAGAAGAACATCTTATTGATTTATTAGAGTAAGTCATGTGGATATTTAGAAAATGTAGATTTTATACTATAAATACCCCAAGACAAAACAAATGATAAGCCATTATTGTACTGTGTATTGTTTATGAGTTCGAGCTCCGATAATTAATCCAAAAATACTCACTTTGCAATTTAATTATTTGCTATTTACATTTCTTTATTAGTGTTTTTGAAAAGACTTTGCCTAAATCTAAAAAAGTACCCGCAATGCGCGATGCGAGCATTTTTCCTCGCCGATTTGATTTATAAAACATGGTGAACTTAGTGCTGGAAAATAAGAGATTAAAGGGCTCATTCCATTCGAAAGAGAAGTAATTTGGGGAATATATAAGAGGGAAAATAATGGTTAAAAATGATTTAGAACTGCATTAGGATGCAGAAAGTGGGTTAGGACATGATCATGTGATTTCAGAACATTGTCTTGACTTAGAACTGAATTAGGATGCAGAAAGTGGGTTAGGACATGATCATGTGACTTTAGAACTTTGTCTTATGCAAGAATTGGGCAATACGAGCCTCCTACACCTGGGCCAGTAGGGAGAGGATGTCTGGATGAGCTTTTTTCAACATATTCTATAGGATATTTAATAGCTTACAGAGCTTCATGAAGTGTTTGAAAAAAATTTTTGAAAAAAGATTTTATTAGTGCCCCGTATAAAATATTAGAATTTCATGTCCTTTTTCAATTTTATGGATGTATTAATATTAATAAATTTTATGCATGTACTTGGTCATGGATTTTGTGTATGCATGCTTGGCCTTCAAATTTTTGTCAATCTGGCTTTGAGTACAATTTGCTCGTCCATGTATTTTATGCAAATTGTAACTCATCTTATTTTGGGAGCTAATTAGAGATCATAAGCTTCTAACATCTTATTTTGAGAACTAATAAGATATTTTTTCAAAAATTTTATCAAATATTTCATGACATCTTATAAGTTCTCAAACATCTTTTAAGATGTTTTGAAGAGCCCTTGAGCTCACCCAAGCGCCCTCTTAGTCATATCCTTGCTTATCATGACTACTAAATAACCCCTTAACCTAGAATTATTAGCGACATAATATTATTTGCTAGTTGAGCTGACTCATGAGCTTAATAAGCTACCTTGATTAAAGCTCTACTCAACTTCAAGCTTAAGCTCTTTGTTGAGCTGAGCTTGAGCTCTAATGTAAATGTTCAAAAGCTCGTGAGTCAGCTTATGAGCTTCTATTTTTTTATATGTTTTTATATTTCTTCCATATTTAAGTTTATTAGTGGTAAAAAAAAATTCCAATAATAACGAAACGAGGTTTATTAAAATTCATTAAAAAAAAGAGGTTTATTTAATATATATAGATATATATATAAAAATATATTAAATTATTTTTGAAATAAAATGTAAGTAACATTATGTTGCTAATAATTAATATTATGTGATATAATAAAATATTTTTAAACTATATATTAATTAATGGATAACGAATAATTGTCAGATAGTTAAATAATAATAATAATAATAATAATAATAATACTAATAATACGAAAAATTAAATTAATTGAAATATTATTTTTTGAGAGTAGAATTTTAATAATTTTTAAAGTAGAAAGGGGGAAAAAAATAAAAATCACCATTTCGGTAGAAATAGAATTGCAGACTTTGCACGATCAGAGATCAAATTCTGTCAATTACTGTGGGCCCCCCACAAAAATGTTGCCCTCATTAAACGTCTTGTGATGAATGACAGATACATTCAATCTGTTTCACCTCACCGACGTCTGCTACATAAACATATACAAATTCAGAGAATATAGTTTGGCAATAATCTAATTGAATCGAAGATGATGTCCGGCAATTACACATCCATTGACAATCAAAACGTCTCCGGATCTGTTCCGGTAATTTTTTCCTCGTTTATCCTCCATTTTTTTCCCTATCTTTTTATTGTAGATCTGATTTTCTTCCTCTATTGAGCTTTTAATTGTGGCTGATTTTGTTGCAGGCAGCTGGGGATCCGCCTTCCCATGTGACCGTGAAGTTTGCTGGTACTTTTTTTCCCTGGCAATTCAATCACCATAGGATTATTGTAAAGGCAATTAATTTGTTTAACTAATTACATTCTATTGGACGGTGATGTTGTGTCCAGAATCGAATCTGCAGACTTTTCCGCCTGCGGGAGCTCAAGGAAAGATCTCTGGCGCGTCGGGACCCCCTCGCGATGCCGATGGTATTTTTCTTACTTGTTAAGTTTATTCAGCTGCAGCATGTGATTTTGATTTATTTGGATATCATCAATTGCTCTGATTTGGGAGAGTAGAACTGTTCGTGATTTATTTTAGTAAACCCTGCCTCGTAGGGCTACATTAAGTTGTGTTGTTTAAAATAGATAAACCAGTCGTGCAATTGATCTTCTTCTTTTCATTTGGAAAAAAAAAAAAAAAAAAGAGGCTGGAAGTTCACGAAGATAGTTGTCTATTTTTCCGAGTTTAGATCTAGCTCTTTTGAGATGGGATGTCTATTCTTGAGGTGTTAATTGAGGACATAGAGTTTGTATTTGGAATGGCCAGGGATCACAGTTGGTTCTGTTAATGAACCCTATAAAGAATGAGCACAGAAAACAAGAGATAACCTTTGATATCCAATGCACGATTGGTCCATATTAGTTGTTCACAGAATTTAAAAAAAAAAAAAATGGTTGAACATGATGCTGCTAAAACTGTTACAGCAGTAGACTTGAGAGCAGTGTCTAGAGAGAGTGGAAATTCTTTTGTTGGGGCCTTCCAATTGTTAGATTGACCATCTGCATAAGAGTAGACTGATTATAGGCCTTCTTGGAGAATGCATGAGGGAGCTGAAGAGCAGTGGCAGCTATTTTTTATAATGTTTAGATTTAGCGTTATCAGACTTCCTTTCATCTTTTGACAATACACCCTTCCCTTCTCCCCCACAAAAACAAGAGACAGAGTCAAATTATATGCACATTTCTTGCAAAAGTCCTCCCATAGACTTCTTCTTTTCCTGCCCACATATTTCTCTGAGCATAGTTCCACTTATTGTTCTTCTCCATTATTCTGTTATGATTTCTTAGGTTGGATTTATAATATGCATTTTTTGTTGATTTAGATACATTTAGCAAACCTGCATCTGGTTCTGATGAGCCCGAGCAAAGTGGTTGGTTCCGATCCTTCACAATTGCTGCATACAGGCCCTATTTTGATGTTGACACATTGGATGTACTAGATAGGATTAAAGATTCACTTTTTCCTTTCAGAGGAAGCTTCTCGGAAAAGACTGCTAGCAACCCAGATTTGTAAGTTTTTGCTATTTTAAATTAATTTATCTGTAGTTCATACAAGCACTTCATTGGGGCATTTCACGATTTGTCATTTTGCAATTATAGAGGTAGAGACCCATAAAGAGTCAGCAATATGATAACATCTCTGAAATGGATACTTTTATGTATATCCACATGCATATATTCTTGTATGTTTAATTCCCCAAGAAAAAAAGTTTCAGCCACTGATCCCGGTGGAACAGTACTTAGTAGATTTTTCGTTGCAGCCTTAACATAATGAATCTGTCGATTCTTTAGACTATGTTTGGTACAAGGATTTGGTGAGGAAAAGAAAAGAACATGCTGAAGAAAATATTAATTTGTTTGGTTAGTGCGGAGAATATTAAGGAAAGAAAAACTTGAGGGAAAATGTAGTTTGGTTGGGGAAAAGTCATTTTCCTCACAAAATAGTGATGAAAATGAAGGAAAATCTTATTTAGGCATATCTCCTTCTCCAATACATTATGAATTTTCTTCTTCTTGTTTCTTTCCTCAATGTTTTCTTTGAATAATCAAACAAATTTGAAATTTTATATTTCTTTTCTTTTCCTTTTCCATAACATTTTCTTTTCCTCATCAAAATCCTTCAAACAAGCATCATGTTAATCTTCTCAAAGAGATTGTAAGTTTGCCACCATGAGGGCTCTGTTATGCATTGATCAGCAAGAGAACTATGAAGAATGATGATTTGCTTCTTGAGTTATGGAACTTATTAAACAGCATCAGGGTCTGTTGCATTGGTGTTTCAATGCCTTTGTTTTTCTTTCTTTCTTTAGTCAGCCTGTACAAGGAATTCCACTTCGGCATTTTCCCACTTGGGATGATGGTTTATGCCTATATGAGCATTTTATTGTTACGGTTTCAACATCTTTTACTTGACCCTATCTAGAAAATTTTTATTTTATTATGCATAGTTTGAATGGTAAAATACATTTCATATTTCTCAAATAATATGTTTTCTGCGGTTCAGGGTTGAATGCCTTAATTCATCATTGTTTGGACATTTTTATTCTGCTCATTATGGTTTCAAGCTAATTTAGGCGTAGGGTAATTTATGAATGCATATTGAACAATTTATGGGCACCAATTTTGTATGATTATGTGGGAATTTCAAAGATGCACCATATTTCTAGAAGCTACTACATAATCTGTGTTATTGTGTTAGTCATAATGGAAGAATATGTCTCTGTATCCAAAATTAGTTGACCTTGATTCTATCGTGTCGTTTGCTCTGTCCCATTGTTAGCTAGTGTTACATACAATAATTTCAAAATTGACTTCTTAGGGGTTGGCGAGCAGGAAAAACTCATATCTTGTGTTTCTTGGCTTTCCTGTCAGGAGATCACACACTGATTAGAGTATAAATGATGCTATTGTTTTGTGCTTTTCTCTGTCCTGTTTTTCTGGGCATGTGGTGGGGTGGGTCATGGGTGTGTATTCAGACATTAAATTTGCCAACTAATTTTTTCTTAGCAGAAGTAAGGCAGAGGTAATGGTTCAGAGTATATCGTCAGCACTTGGAGTTTTCCATGTCATGCTACTTAGTTCAGCTTTAAATATGTGGTTCGGTTTTCCAGATACATGTCTGACCTCATTAATGATTTTGGCATGTTCAGAGGTGTATTCTGAGTTTAAGTGTGCATTCTTGAATGAGAGAAGATAATTACTTCTTTCCTGGACAATTTTGCCCAATTCCTGTTTTTGAAATCTGCTTCATCTGACTAATATAATTCTTATATCATCTCCTCAACTGAAGCAATCTCATTTGATGCTATAGAATGTGTATGATCTATTGTTCTTTCATCTCATCTTGATTTTGTTGCTGAATTGCATAAGTATAATTTTACATCAGAGCCAACTTCTACTACTTTGTTATTGTTATCTTTGCCATTCAAATTTGGTTCAAAGTTAATCCTTCATGCCATGCAGGTATGGGCCTTTCTGGATCTGCACTACATTGATATTTGTGGCCGCCTCCATTGGCACATTTGTTACGTTTTTAGCACACAAATGGCAAAAGAAGGAATGGAACTATGATATTAATCTGGTGACATGGTCAGCTGGTTTGTTCTATGGCTATGTTGCTATAGTGCCTCTTGCCTTGTATATAATCCTCAAATACTTCTCTGCTCCAGCTGGTCTTGTCCAGCTGCTTTGTCTGTATGGCTATTCGCTGTTCATCTTCATCCCTGCTTTGGTAAGATAAATATGGCATGTTCTTCCTCCTAATTTTTTCTTTCACATGAACATTATTTGCCCCCTAGTTAATCATGTAGCTGTAACTGTCATATATCATTATGTTATTATTTTCTATTGTCATTTACACGGCATAATAGTAGAATTGATTGTGTTCTTGTTGTGTAGTTGAAATAGTTAGTAAGTCACACTTCATGCTGGATATTAATTTAACTTCTACGAGTTCTATGTAGTGATTATATATGCTTTCTGCTTCCATGGCTGGCTGGTACTCTGTCAAGTTTGCTGCAAGTTTATACTCTGGACTGTTAGAAATACTGTTGATGAAGCTTTTTAAAAATATTGTAATCTGTCAGAAAAGTCAGTCACCCAGAATATTATGCCCAACTGCGTCAAAATCACATTTGCTTGATATTTAAGTTGTATTAAAGTTTTGTATCACTCTGCTGAAAATGTTCGAAGCTGTCAATGCCCATAATTGTTTCCTGCTGTTCCTGTTCTTGACTGCCTTTATTGTTTGTATGGGACTTTTATAGTGACGCAGTGCTTCCTATATTTTGCAGTGTTTGTCTGTTGTTCCTCAGGAAATCTTTAGATGGGTTGTTGCTGGCGTAGCTGGCTTCATGTCTGCTACATTTGTCGCGATCAACCTCAGAAACCACATCAAGTCTGCAGGTGAAAGTTGGTTCCTGATTGTAGCTGGTATTTTCTTGTTGCAGCTGGCTCTTTCTTTGGTGCTTAAATTCTACTTGTTCACCGTCACCGTATAACTGCAGCTGGGATCTCCTAAGGCTTGAACATGTTACAGATCTAGAGAGAGATGGTTCTGATCTATAGCTTAATTTTTCAAAAGTATATGCATACATAAGATGGAACCTTCTGTATTCATTCATTTTTGACAGTGTTTGTCCCACCATTTGATTGATCAAAATGTGAATACTGAATATATATAACATGAATTTATGATCAGCTTTGTCTCTGTGGATCTGATTTGCTTTTGGATGTTAAATTCAGGCCATGGTACTTTGTTGGCCTGTCAGCTTTGATATGTGTCTTTGTCAAATAACAATAATAAAAAAACAAAAAGAAAAACCTTGTCAGAATCTTATTTTTTATAAATGGTTTATTTACCTGGCCTTCCCTTCAGGGAAGATGTAATTACAAAAGCATAGTGTGTGATTTGGAAAGCTATAATAATATGTTTTGTCATTAGTTTGGATAATAGAAAATTTAATTGAACTTGCGTAATATTACAATCAGACTCCCTAAAACTTTAAGTAGGTTAGATTAAAAGGGAGTTTAATTGTAATGTTACATTAAGAATTTGTCTGACGACAATGATGGGAGGTTTCGTTGTCATTTTTCGAACTATATGGGCATATTTGTAGTTGGGTCAAATGTTCAGGAATGTTTGAGATTATTATTCCTTGATAAATAGATTGGTAAAAATCAATCCGTGCATCAACCAGACTATTTGCTGTATGTCGGTTGTTTAACATCCCTATTTTGCCGCCTTCATTAAATTCTTGCCTATGAGCCAACAAAATTATTGTCTTCATTTAACTTCCATTATTGATCTCGTATTCTTTTCTCCATGATTTTCAAGAAAAGTTGTGCTTATCTATGGGATAGTCTTAACATTGACTCAAATGAATGAATGTCATTTGTGCTTAGATAATTGTCATTCTATCTCCTTATTGTAAATTCAGTATTGACGAAAATTTAACACGTGTAATATTATAAGTAAACCCTCTGAACAAGGAATTTGTTTGTAATGTTTCAATCAACCATTAGATTATTATTATTATTATTATTTTGTAATGTGAACCAAGTCCTGTTGAATTTTCCTTTAATTGAATTAACAATAGTGAGTATGATAGTGTTTATTCAAATTTCAAGAGATATTTTGGTAGTAGGATAGGATTGGATGTGATTGACAAAGTATATAATTTATTTTCTAAAATACATATCATCCAATCATATAATGTGTTTGCTTGTAGGGATTTGAAATAAGGATATCCCATATATTATCCAATTCATTATTTGGTTCGTAGGATTGATTCTTATGATAATTGATAAAATATCATAGTTGAGCTTCACATTTTATTATAATTATTTTTTTTATAATTCAATTTTAATTTTTTGGGGATAATTTTGTCGTTTTATTCAATAATCCTAAAGATATATAATCCTTGGATCACATATCTGGTCCTTAGCATGTGATATGTAATCCAAGAGTAGTCGGGATTAGAGACCAAGCTCCTTATTAATCATGGGCCCTAAATATGTCAACCAAACGTCCAATTAACATGGATTATGGATTAATCTCATATAATCCCTCCAATCAAATATGCCCTTAAAATATCAAAATACTAAAATTTAACTCAAGCTCAAAATCTCAATAATACGGATATTTGCTATTTTAAAATTATTTTTAATAATTGGGTCAAACTACAAAATTAATCTAAGGGCTTAGTAGATTTATTCCTAACCTAGCACAAGATGATTTTATCATGGCGGATTAGGATGATATACAACTATAATTTTAGCAAAGATGGCCCAAATGTCCTGAGCTGGCCAGTTACAAATTTAGTGCAATCACGTATAAGACAAATTGAGATTATTTAGTTTTATATATAGACTTATCATAGCTGTCAAAGAGCTTTTTAACATATTATTGCCAGCAACATCATATTATTTGCTAATGAAATATTTTATAAAGACTTGTGATCCAAATAAATATTTTACGCATGAGAAGCATGGGGTTGAAATAATGACCATTATCACGTAACAACTAGTACGCCTTTTAGAACGCCTTTTAGACTAACATCAACCACATTTGCATAAAAGGACATTCTTTCTACAATAAAAGCATTGCAAATATACTCATTTTTGTTATAAACATAAATATAAATTTGTTGAGACATCAGACGAGGAAAATCATTTTCAATTATTTTTTTAAAAAAATTAGAATAAAATGGTCAATACATTATTTTTGCTTCTGTTTTCATGGGAGTACCTTTAGAGAAAAGATATTAATAATTTTAATTTTAAAAATAGAAAAAAGAGAAAAGAAAATAATTTCACTAGACCTTATCCATACTCAGGTACCCAAAAAAATATGGGTGATGGTACTAATAAAATACAAGTAATTTTGCCTGCTGCCACATTACTCACTATTTTTTACCCAACTCATATATTTATATATATTTCTTTCATTTTAAATATTACTTTTTTATTTTAATTCTCTTCATTTTTTACTGTAGATTAATAAAAACACTCGTCAATATAATATTTCAAATGTGTGATCTCTTATATTATATTTCTTTTAGTCAATATTTGAATGATGTGTATATTATGTAACAAATATTAATTCAATTTCAAATATGTAAAACAAAAATAATAATAATTAAAAATTATCACAGGTATCCGCAAGTTACCCATTATCTCTAATTACGAGCAATATTCCACTATTTCTTACATGATAAAAAACAATAATTTTATCTACGATTAAATTTACCCAAACTATCATTAGGCATTGTTGAATTACCTACTTGTACTCAATTACCATATCTAAATTTCACCATTTCGGGAGAAATAGAATTGCTGACCTTGGACTACCAGTGTTCAGAGATCAAATTCTCTCAATTACCATGGGCTCCCTCGCCACAAAAATGTTTTCCCCCATTTGATCTTGGTCGTTCTACGTGGCAGCCTGGATCTCTTTTATTATTTGGGATCATGAGCCAAGAATTGACTTGAGGTTAGAACACCTGGGGGTGGCGAAGTCGTATCGCTGAGGTGGTATCTATAGTGGAATCTTTCCCGTCATTTTTTACTTTGGTCACCACGTGTAGGACTGGGACTGAAACACGTGTTTACAATGTAGGGTCCAGATTGATCTGATCACTGTTTGGCCATACGGAACATACCCGATCCGTCGGGTATGTGGGGGTCATTGGGCTTGGGATGCGTCCTTTGGTGTTTACTATGTGGGCTTATTCTCTGGCCCAAAACATCCGCTATCGTATGGCCCCATCACCTGGGCTATAGTCAGGATGGGCTTACTACCCCACATCACCATTAAACGTCTTATTATGAATGACGTATGCATTCAATCCGTTTCTCCTCACCGACATCTGCTACATAAACATCTACAAATTCAGAGAATATAGTTTGGCGATAATTGAATTGAATCGAAGATGAATTCCGGCAATTACACACCCATCGACAATCAAAACGTGTCAGGATCTGTTCCAGTAATTT
>JACFYI010003483.1:191941-204985 GCA_014898755.1 Handroanthus guayacan | reverse complement strand
AAAAAAAAGAATGTTCATCATCTTAGAGGGTGTTTGGGTGAGCTTATAAGCTCTTAAAAACATCTTATTAGATGTCATGAAATATTTGGTAAAATATTTTAAAAATATTTTATTAGTTCCAAAAATAAGATGTTAACATCGTATAAGCTCTTTTTATAGGCTAAAAGGTCTCATTTTATCCAAATATTTTAACAACTTATTTTTAAAAAAAGATCCAATATTTTATAAGTTTCAAAAATATTTTATAAGATATAGAAGCTTATAGGATGTTTTAATAAGCTTAGCCAAACACCCTTTTAATTACAACAAGGAGGAACATTTGAGCAATTTCCACGCCCATTTATTGTGCTAAAGTTGAATAATTGAGCATTTCCGTAAAAATAACCATTCTTCTATCCAACTTTAGTGTTCCTACAACCTTTTAAAAGCGTCATTGCTTGATAAGTAATTAATAGATTTAGAGATAGGAAAGAAGATTAGTGTTCCTCCATTACATTAAAAATGTATTTTACCTAAATATTGAGTTAAAATCTTTGTATAATCTCCTTGAAAGTGCTTATATATCTATGTACTTTCATTTTCCATTTTCTCCACTAGTCTTAATAGCCTCGTATTGTTCGAGATCTAAGATTCTTAATTCACAATTGATATTTTTAATTCGGACAATTGTCATTTTTATATTCTAAATGTTCCATTTTAGGTTATATCCTGACCTGGTTGGGTAAGACAAACTATCATTTACATAGACAAGTTATTTCAAAAATCATTATTACTCTCTTCTTCTTCTTTTATTTTAAGTTATATTATATCCTGATCTGACTGGATAAGAAGAATTGTTACTTATATACAGAAAGCTTATTTTTGAAAGCTTGAGGTTATGCTAAAATTTCTCAATATAGTAAAATAATTTATTTTAAATTTATATAAATCATTAAACTTCTAAACATTTATTTTAACAAATGCCAATATAAAATATATTTTTTAAATTGCCACCACTACTCACGGAGTCAAATTAGAGCTATTATTCTTTGACGAAAGAACACTCCAAAATATTGAAAATTTAAAAACCCGAAAGAGAGGGACCCAACAAACGTTCAGACAGAGTGGGCCCCACGTGCACCACTATCATACCCAATATTCCGACCTCTGCAAACCGTTATCCAATCGACTTTACGTTTAACATTTTTTTCTAAAATAATATAACTTGGTTGTTCTTTGTCTTATCGTTCCCTCTCTGCTCTCATATTCCTTCTCGATAACTCTACTTATTCAACTCATATTTGTTACAGAGTGGTTAAAAAAAAAAAAAGAAAAAGGAAAAGGAAAAAAGAATCTGCAGCCATCAGAAGTCTCTGTTTGGACATCAAGAAAAGTGTTTTATTTTCTTCAACTCTTGTTTGATCTTTGAAGTTGGTAGTTTTGAACATTCAAAACAGGAAGGAGGAGGGGTTTTGCAAGTGGGTTTTGGTTATTTTTTGTGAAGAATGGAGAAGAAGGGGTTTTGATGGCTGCTATAGCTAAGCATAGATAAATCTTGGTGAAAATTTAAATAAAAGGGTGATTTTGTGCAGTGGGGTGGTAAAAAGACAATGGATTTTTGCTCAATGTTGTGTTGTGTTAAGGGTTCAGATCGGTATGTGCTTTGTTATTTCATTTGGTCAATGCTCATATCTGTTTGTTTTTTGTCCTTTGAATTTCTTGAAATAGCTTTTTTATTTTGTTTTGGCATATGTATTTGTTGTGGTTATGGTTAAGTCTTTTATAGGATAAAACCCACCGTTTAATTGATTGGTAATGCTTTTGTTTTTACTTATGCAGCTGCATAAATATTTAGGAGTAGTAAAAGTAGTTTTGCAGTGTTTCTCTTTTCTTCAATCTTGATCATAAGGAATTGAAAGGTCTAGCATACTATTTTCATATGGATTTTGTTATATTTTCCACTTGTAGTTACAAAAAGTGAAGTGTTGAATTTGAACAGGAAAAAGCAAGGAAAAAAGGAGTCAACATGGAGGATCTTTTCCCTGAAAGAGTTGCAATTGGCCACAAATAATTTCAACTATGATAACAAGCTTGGAGAAGGTGGATTTGGGAGTGTTTATTGGGGTCAGCTCTGGGATGGTTCACAAGTAAGATGAACGGTGCCTCTAGTTTGATTCGTGCATTTTTTGAACTTTTCGTCATGCTATATTTGATTTGTTCTGTTTCTAGCTCGATATAGCAAAGCAGTAATCCACTGTCACATATGTGAGTGCCCTAATATATAAATGGCTTCTACTATTCTTTCGTCGGTTTTGCCATCTTGAATGCAACATAATAAGACGAATAAAGGCAAAGAATCTGTGTTATTCTTGTTTTGCCTTCACATCTCTTGGTTGTAGCTGCTTTAATTAGTGATTCAGGCGCTCCAGTTTGCATGCACGAGCTATGGAAATAGATAGACAAGATCCTGAGGCAGTACGTTTAGACTTGGTTGTACATAGTGCTTTTATTTGGTTCGTTTTTCCTAATGTGGAGAACCTGGGTTTATACGTTGTGAAACCTTTTGGACATAAACACACACGATGGTTGCAGTCAAGATTCTTGTGAAGTAAATAAGGGCATCATAATAGTTATCAAGTGTGCCTTTTTCTTTATTGGTAGGTGCTAATGCAGAGAATCAGTGCACTTCAACGGTGAATACTTAGGAGATAAGGAGACATAGTTGTTGCAATGTCGAGAATCTACATTGGAACTTGCTTTGGCCTAGTGCTTCTTTGAATTCAGTATTGGGAAATATGCACTTCCGACATCCCATAACCCTGTAATGAGCACTAAACCAAAATTCAAGTCGTTACTGAGTCTCTTATAAAATGAGATGGTTTCTGCAAAATGTATAAGTCGAAATACTTTTTTGAGGGACCCCATAGTTCCAGCCTTAAATTCCTGTCTCTGTAGAGCTCTTGCAACATGTCACTGTGAAATGATTTCATTAGAAGTTATCGGAAAAGCTGATAATTGAATCAACTATGTCGCTGCTCGTTTTTCAAAGTACTCTTTTCACTCCATGTTTTTCATAGAAAACATCACAGTTTGCACATTATTTTGCCATTTGTTGCTTCTTCAAACCTCTACCCGAGGAAGTCTCCATTCACGATAATTTGAGCACATCTCTTGTAAGGCCTCTGAGTTGGTAGAAACATTTATAACTAGTCTTTGGTTGGAAGTACTACATTGCTTCAAGGGTGGAGTAGGGGGGAAAAAAGAAAGAAAGAAAAAAAAAAAACATAAAAACAAAAACAAAGATTTACTTATGTTACTGTTGTGCAAACCGTAAAAGTAAATGGTAAGTCTCTTGCTGTTTGTCCCCTGGCGAGTTACTGCAAATCTTTCCCATATTATAATGTAAACAGTAATTGTTCTGGAGTTTCCTTTCTGTGAATGTGATCTCCTTGCCGGGGACGATGATGCATTTCCTCGCTTATGTGTTTGATTTCTTTCTCACTCATACTTCTACAGATAGCTGTGAAGAGGTTAAAATCATGGAGTAACAAAGCAGAGGTGGAGTTTTCAGTTGAAGTCGAGATACTTGCTCGTGTACGCCACAAAAATTTGCTTACTCTCCGCGGCTACTGTGCAGAAGGGCAAGAGCGTCTGATCATCTACGATTACATGACTAATCTAAGCTTATTATCTCATCTGCATGGGCAGCATTCTGCTGAATGTCATCTCGACTGGACTAGGCGAATGAACATTGCTATTGGGGCTGCTGAGGGCATTGCGTAAGTACTCAAAAGAACCCTCCTCACTTTTCAGTTTCTTACACTTATTCTGATGTTTGTTCTACTCCAGCTACCTACACCACTATGCAACCCCACACATTATCCACCGAGACATTAAAGCAAGCAACGTTTTGTTAGACGGCGATTTTAAAGCTCAAGTTGCCGATTTTGGATTTGCAAAGTTTATACCCGATGGTGCAACGCACGTAACCACCAGAGTCAAGGGCACTCTCGGCTACCTCGCCCCTGAGTATGCAATGTACGGAAAGGCATCTGAGAGCTGTGATGTCTACAGTTTCGGCATTCTTTTGCTCGAGCTTGCTAGTGGCAAGAAGCCCCTAGAAAAGCTCAGTTCATCATTGAAGCGGGCAATCACAGATTGGGCTCTCCCTCTTGCATGTGAAAGGAAGTTTGATGAACTTGCAGATCCAAGATTAAATGGGAAGTACGTTGAAGAGGAGCTCAAAAGAGTTGTCTTTGTGGGACTAATCTGTGCACACAGTCAACCAGAGAAGAGACCAATAATGCTTGATGTGGTTGAAATGCTGAAAGGGGACAAAGAAAAGTTTGCTGCTTTAGAAAGTGATGAAATGTTCAAGAGCACTCAGGTTGGAGAAGAGAGTTCTGAGTTTATCTCTGATGAGAAGGAGCCAAAACAAGAAATAGAAAATGTTTAAGTCCTAGAATTGATTATTTTCTCCTTGATTGCTTATTTTTACGGACGAAAACGATATATGTGAGATGTAACAATGGAAGTAAAATTTCAATCTTTTGCTGTATTTCTTGAATTAAGGATTGGTGAAAGTCATGTGGCTTAGGGAGAAGCCATGATGAGTGTGTACATTGTTGTTGCAGAGTACTGTTGGCTTTGGTATTGATTTGTTTTGCAAAGATGGTTCATATTTTCTGCTGATCTTGTTCTGGAAATGGAAAAAGTGGTTCCTATTTTCTTCTTTCATGGGGAATGCAATGACTCAACGAGGTTATTTATGGTTCTCTTTGTTTTGAGAACAGAAGAATTTCTATGCTCATGATGCTCATGATTATCTTAAATTCTCAAGAAGTAGAATACAAAATAAAGCATTTGGATAATTATGTCAACACACCCTTAAAGGTAGGCCTAATCACATAAATATCATTTATGGTTTGAAAAATTATAAAATAGACTGTGAACATTATAATTAGATTCGTTGAAAATTTAACAAATTGAAAAGTTCATTAAACATTAGAAGCTGGCTGGTATTAATCTAATAACAAGAGATGTTATCGAAATTTTTTACATTACAGAGGATATTTTTATAACTAAATCAAACTTGAGATTGTTGAGGTAAATTATCCTAAAGCATTAACACATAGAAACCCAAAAGCCAGCCACTCGAGCGTTTGAACTTTTTAAAGCAAGTTGACCAATAACCATGGGACTGTTAGAAATTATTTCATCGAAACACACAGTATGTAATTTTTCCTTCTATAAGTATCTAATTCCTTTTTTTTTTTCCTGATTTTTATGTTATATCATACTTTTAAATTTGTAAATAAATTATCATGAACAATAAAGCAAATCATATATAAGATAATAAATAATATTAATATCCGTTTGATGTTTATTCACTTATGTGTGATCTGATATAATGATAAAAAAAAAAAGATATTTCTAGAACTAAAATGGAATGATTTGAAAATAATTGTTTGTTGGAATAAAATATTTCGGAAACAAAGCTTTAAAACATGCGCGATACATGCCAAACATTCCCTCCAGGGCAAACATCACAAAAATATAACGGTCACCTTTTCAAAAACAACACCATTTACAGTCTACAAGAATCCCACTCTCTTCTTCCTCCTCCTCTTCTTCTTCTTCTCAAACAACAGTGAAAACTACAAGAATTGGGTTCAATGGTGAAGGTTTTGCCTAAAACGAAGAACAAAAATCGACCCACCAAAATTTTAATTCCATTTTCTCTTCAGAATAAGAGTCTCACGTATCGAAAGCTTCCTGAGCCGCTTCTCAAACTCTCTGTTCTTAAATTGGATGGAAATTCTTTTAGTAAATAGATGAACATGACCCGTTTGTTGTTTTTTCCCGCATTTTTGGCTTTCATTTTTCTTTTCTTAATGCTGTTGGGATGTTGATATCCAGGTTTTCATGTGGCGAGAAATGCTACGGTGGGTAGGCTTAAGTCAGCTATCGAGGAAGAATTTGGCCTTTCTTGGAAGGATGAAAGGAAAAATTTATGGTATGAGAGTGGAAAACTCCAATCTTTTTCTCTTTTTCTTTGACATAATTTTGGTTTATGTGTGTATTTTGTGAAATATTGATAAATTTGTTTTCGTGTTTGGATGATTTCAAGAAATGTCGCTTTTTCATGAGGAAGTTTTCTTGAAAATATTTCATCCCAAGAAAAGTATGTTGCCTAGGTGAAAAATAGAAGTTTTGGGCCTCATATGTTTTCTTGGCAGATTCTTCAGAGGCTTCAATGATGTCAAGGATAGAAGTTTTATGTGATTGTTATGAGACTTGTAAAATTTGATATGGAAGTTTGTGAATTTTATTACTGCATTTGAACTTTTTGCCTGGCAGGTCTCTTGTATGGAGCCACTTTTGCTTATGTTATGAAGGTCAAAAGCTAATCAGTGAGAAAGCTTGCATTCAAAAATATGGAATCAAGGATGGTGATCAGGTTTGTTCCTTGTTTCCTGATCTCGTTGTTTCATAGCTTTAGTCTCTAGATCAGAAAATTATTTTTTTGTATAGCTTTGCAGATAGATAACATCTCAAAGTAGAGCTCTGAGAATCGTTAAGAAATCTTTAGACATGCTCATGGCCAGCTTGATTAGGTAGGCTGACTGTCAACGGTTGCTTTTGGAATTCTTCTGCCGCTTGAATATCCACAAGATTTTAAACATTTTCTGGGAATGTATCTATTTCAAGGAACTTGCTTGTTTCTCAATAACATGGGAATGAACTGATTAGAGAGTATTGGGGTGAGCTTATAAGCTCTTAAAACTTATGAGCTCCTAAAACTTATGAGCTCCCAAAGTAGATTGATGTTGGCCTAAAGTATCTTCATGCGTTTCTGAGAGAATTGTGTTAGTTTCGTTCTAAAGGGTGTTGGGTGTGTTGAGAGGTTGAATAAACAAAATCCTGTTGTAATCTTTGGATTGTTCTTAGTGAATTAATTATTTTCGCTTGTGAATGTAGGTTTCACTGAACTACCTGAAATCTGGTATGCCTTATTTATTCTTGTTTGAACGTTACCCTCGAGTTTTTCACAATAAACCGGTATCAAAGCACTAGAAATCAATTATAGTGAGATTGGTATTCCGATGTTAATCATGACGTTGAGAAGTTCGATGAGAAGAATGACTTTGACATGTGGTTGAGTCAATAGGAGGCTGCAGAAAGCATTAAAGGGCAAAGAGAACTTGTTGGAATAACTTTCAGATGAAGAAAATGGTGAATTTCTAGAGAAGGCCTATGGAGTATAGGTCCTGTTATCCCCGACAACATGTTCAGAGAGGTAGTCAGGGAGACAAAGGCGTAGGGTCTGGGGCTTAAGCTGGAGAGCTTGTATATGACCAGGCTGTACATGAAGCAAAGGATATACACCATCGGCATGAAAGAAGAGACAGAAACTCACATTGATCACTTTAATAAAATCCCACAAGATTTGGGTAATATTGATGTCAAGGTAGATGATGAAGATGTTGTATGGGCAGGATATAATTTTGACGGAGGATGTTAAAGTGTCTTTGAATTCAAATTAAGTTACAAAACTCAATCCTAGAAAACAATGAGGATGAAATTCGGGTATGATTGGTAGTAAGGAGAGATAAGAATAAGGGCAAAAATAGGGGTAAATCCCAGAGAAAGAATGATAATGAAGATGAATGTTATAGCTGTGGTGACAATAGGCATTGGAAACATAATTTTCCTAAGTGTGATAAGGGATAAAAGGAGCAACATGATGTATGATGTATGAGCTGAGCCAGTTCGAGCTCGAAAGTTCTGCTAGCTTGAGTCGAACTTCAGATATCTACACACCTAGTTTGCAAGTCCAAATGAGTGACCACGAGGGGCTAGCTAAGGTAGTGAGGGGTATTCAAGGCAAGGTGGATATTTGTTGATTTGTGTCTTTAGGTCAAGTTCAACCACCTTTAGAGTTAAACATTAGACTCGTTTGAGACTAGAAAATAGAAATAGATTAGGTTTACGACTCCAGTATATATTATCTATATATGTAAGGTTTCATAAGTGGTCTCTAAAGCATGTTTATGAGTTTTGAAGAGAGTCATGATAGATTCTTTCTAGAGGGTGCTGCATGTTGCAAGGTTGAACGAACAAACTCCAGCTGTAATCTTTGGATTGTTCTTAGTGAATTCATTATTTTTGCCCATCGATGTACGCTTTCTAAGAACACTTTAAATCTTGTGTGCCTATTTTATTCTTGTTCAAACTTTAGTCTAGAATCTTTCACACATATATTATTGTATATTGTCTTTCCTTAGCCGCAAATCTCTATTCAAATCTCAGTTGAACATTAATTTCATCGGTAAGCTGTCCTAAGTAAATCTTCTCCATAAGCAAATGCATATTATACACTTGACCAACTCACAGCTCCTAAAACAATAAATGTATATATTTCTTACCTCATTGTCCCTTTTGTGATATATAAGGAGCTGGAGTGATAGAGATTTTGGGTTTACCATTTTCTCTAATGTTGCAGCTTCACTTCATACAGCATTTGAGAATTGACCTTGCACCAGCTCCACTGCAATCTAAGCATCAGATTGTCGAGTCCAAACAATGTTCAGTGTAAGGACATTCTCTTGTGATAGTTTTTACTTTATGTAGTCTAATTGTTGACGAGCCTCTTATGCATACAAGATCTCTTTAAACTTATCATCTTCTCTCTTATTGTTTTGCTTTCACACTTTGGTTCGTAGCTTCTGCAGTTGGCTTCGAAACATGTAGGGATAATTACCTCAACGCCTCTGACGTTAAACCCTTGTGGTTTGGAAAATTACAATGCGAATCCCTATCTTTTAGTTCAGCTCACGGATATTTCCTGAAAATCTAACATACATATTATGCGGAACATTATATATAGAACCCGATTAGTTTGGTGCCACGGGTGTTATTGTAATTTCCCAAACTCACAAGTTATTTTTGTAATCAAGTCAAACCTTAGGAGATGTGTTGACGCGATTTTCCCTAATATACACTAAAAGAAAATATCATTTTTCACTTAAAAAAAAAAAAAGTATCTTTTTAGTTTCTGCATCATGATAGAATGGAACTACACAAACCAAGAAAATATGAAAGAATGAAGTTGCAAGGTAAAACCAATTGGTTTCAATATATACAATGTTCAGAGGATTCCTGTGCATAATTCAAGATTAGGTGCACACATATGCATGCAAATAAAATGTATTTATACTCATAAAATGAAATTTTTAGCAGCATGATATTCTATCGAGTGATGAGAATGAAAACGAACACGATTTTTTCAGGACAGAGGCTCATGACGAAAGTGCAAGTCATCGTGTTACTACTGAAGATCAATATGTTAATTTAAAGGGCTCCCCTTGTGAAGAAGATTTGGCTTTTCCAGTGCCAAAATCCAAGCTAACACATTCTCTGAAGGAGTTGCTGTCATGTTCAAAAGTTGGACATTTAAAAAGGAAAGCATGGGAAGGAAATACCTAATGTCTCCACTGTGCTATTTCAGACATTGTTTAATCTGATTTAGGAGTTATCAGCAAAGTAGGAGATGCAATAGAAGTAAGCTTGGAAACATAGGACAGGTTTTCTTGAAGTTGTGGCCGGTGGACAACAAGGTTGTCTGTTGTTATTGAAAAGGAGAAATGATAAATTCTAAGTTGCAACTCTGTCCCATAAGAGATAATTATCTCAAAACACTTCTTAGGGTTTGAAAAATTATCATTACAATTCTTATCTCAATTGACGGAAAATTTAAGTGAGTTTGTGTAATATTACAATTGCACTCTCTAAAAATCTAACATATTGACTTAAACATTTGATTGAATCCCATCGGTTAATGGATAACTGTAAATGAACAGTGCCAATCCCCTATAAAATTGAGATTCAATGGCAGCAAGAACATTTTTATTCTAATTCGAAAACATGCTTTGAGGTATTGCACATTGAATTTTATCTTTCGTGTGGGTACGAGTAGTTAGTGGGGATATTATCAAAATCTATATTGGTGTCTGCTGCAATAATATTCGATGGTAAGTATTAATTTTAGATGACATGTTTCAGCTCTTTAATCAACTGTAAGTTCCACATCATAATTGATTGTTGTGTTCTATTTTTTCTGAACTTCGATTTTAATAATGATTCTTTAACCGCCCCCTCGGTGCTCTTGTTGTTCCGGTATCTTAATCAGATCAAGAACTCGTAATTAACAACACTTTCATGAAATTCCCTCAAAGTATTAAACGAGCACAAATGATTGAACAACATACATATTTGCACTGGAAATTCATTGCCAGGGTAGTACATTTCATTATGGGATTTTAGGATTCACCCACAATTATTAATCGATTGGAGGATCAACGTTTGGGCCATAATAATAAGTGTTTGGGGTGAAGGGAATCGATGAGTGTTTTGTCACGGCAAAAAAAGGATCTTCTCTGGTGTAGCAAATTTGCAATGGAACTGCAAGGTTTTTTGTTGCGATTGAGAGAGAAATCCCGCACAAAGTTGGGGTTATTAGATGAGGCTTAGGTTTTGTTGACCATGTCAATGCCAGGATGCAAAAAAAAGTCTACCCAGTACGAAAATCATATTTTTTGGACAAGATCTTATTAAAGTGAGTCCGTGCAAAGCGTGTCAAGGTGCAATATTGAGTTGCCTTTGCACAAAACTCACATTCTTGGACAAGATATTAACAAAACAGGATCGTGCTGGGCCCATACAACACAAGCAACAGCGCACTACCCTTAGGGCTTGTTTACTATGGATGATTGGGTTGGATTTACAATTTTATCCAACCTAATATATCATTTACTTTGCTTTATCGGCAGTGTAATAAGGCCTATTGGCCCGGCACTAAAATGCAAAAATTCTTGATAAGTTATCAAGGCCTCATGGTTGTGATTGTGCAATCCATTCGTGCTTTTTATGTAAAATATCAAAACTGTCCTTCCAATTTCCCCATAAAATTTCTGCTACTCGGAGCTTCTTCTTCTTCTCACAAATCAAGCACACGCGTACCAAAAAACTGAACATCTTTTATCTGCTTTTGTGGGTTCTTTTAAATTGGAATTCAACTGTAAAATTAGAAAAGGGCTCTGGAAGACGAAATCATGATGTGGAAGAAGTTGGAAATCAAGCTAATCGAGGATGATGTGGGTTTCCTTTCTATGGATGAAGAAAAAGAATGGGGTTTTTTTTTATATTTTTTTTGATGAATTGAAGAAGAAGAGAAGACGAAAAGAATGATGGGTTTAATTTGAAGAAGTATGTTGTTTGGAGCTTTGTCTTAATTTTTTAAGAAGAATTGATCTCCATTTTTCATGAACTGAAGCCAAAAGAATGGGTTTGAAGAAGTATGTGGGTTATAGCTTTTTTTTTAATTTTTTGAAGAAGAATGAGTTTCTTTTTCTTTGTTGATGAATTGAAGGAGGAGAAGCAATAATGATTTGAGGAAGTGCTGTTCTTGTTAATAGAGGAAGCCCAAGGAGAAGAAGTAAGAATGGTTTGAGGAAGTGTTGTTCTCGTTTATAGAGGAAGCCATTTTTTTTTTTTTTAACTGTTATTCATGTGAAGGGTATACTAGGAATTTTGCACTTATCCTTATCATTTTATCCTCAAACAATCTTTTAAAGTAAACACAATACTATTATTACAAAATAATCATATCTCATGTTTAATTATACATTTTATCTATCATATTTTTATCCCATCCATCAAAGTAAACGAGTCCTTAGTCTACTAATCAAGGGTAGAAATGTAATTTTCTAATTTGTCATCACCGAATCTTAGGTAGGAGATAATCAATCTTTGGTTGGACCCAGTGATTGCAATATTTATCATTCAACTCTACAATACGAGCTCAGCCCAAATTCGGGTCGACCTCAAGCCCTTATCTCTCATAACAAACAACAGTAGATTAAGTGAGATTATTACAACACCAATTTAGTAAATGGAAAGACCACTGCCAGACCCACCAAAGAGCAACCTCAGGAAGGAAAATGCAATGGAAATAACTAACTTTTGTTAAAGACTCCTTCTCAGTTGTAAACACGTTTCTTTAGTTGTAAACTCACTCTTTCACACTTTTATTAGTTAGACATGTTAGTTACATTTTCTCAAGAATACAGATCTTCTAGAACAATCTGTACACAGCTACAAATACGCAAGGTACACCTCACTTCACCTCATCCCTTAGACGGTTCATGTTAGACGTCTTTTTCTCTGTAACTAAATTCTGTTATTGGTTGAATAAAGAGTTCTTCAGGATGATTTTTTTGAGTTTGCTTCATCCTCAAGCCTCTGTTATTTCCCTCTATCTTTGAGAGCGTATCAGAGATGAAATCCCCAATCTCACCTAATCTGCCATATCAAATGCATTCGAAAGGGATTGTCAAAGAGTGATCAAGCCTTAACCAACAAGAGTAGAGATTGGTCTTCTATTGGAGCAATTATGAAGAAATATTGACTATTTGTCCCGTGTTTCGGTCGTGTATCTTTTTCTTTTGTTTGTCGTAGTGGCCATGAGCTTGTTGACTCCCTAGCGGAGTTAGTAGATTTGGTTCTGTATCTATAAGTCATTCTCATTAAAACATACATCTTGTGTGATTTGATTTTCTATACTAGTGCATTTCATACTTTCTGTAACTGAAAAATTATAACTCACACCATTTGTATTTAATAACTTGATTACATAATTGAGGGGTAATTACACACCCCTTGAGGTTTGATAGCCCATAAAGTTTGGATAATTAGCATGGCACTTCTTACTACTTATGCATTGTTATAATTACACCCCTTGAGTCTATACATAATTACACGTATACCTCGTTGCATAGGGGATTATTTGTAATATTTTAGAATTTTCATGTAGTGTAATTGTAACTATTAAACATTATGGGATCCTTTGATAATTATTTGAAACCACAAGGGGTGTAATTATCCCTGTAATTAATATAGTTAATGTAATTACATCTATAATATGGTAAAACTAGAAATTAACGTATTGTGGATGGTGTTGGAGTAAGTTAAGATTTAGATTATTTTGGGATATATATATATATA
>JACFYI010003483.1:177732-190476 GCA_014898755.1 Handroanthus guayacan | reverse complement strand
TTTTTTTTTTTTTTTTTTTTTGGGGAGATTTGACTTGTTATGGATTTATCAATTTGGAAAAATCACTAATATTTGGTGGGTATTTTTTCCCTCTTTCCGCAGCTTAGTGAAATACAAGGGAAGTGCATGTTGCTATTGTTTCTGATCATTATTTACATTAAATGGCGGAATTTCAAATCAGTTGAAAAGGAGCTGTTGAAAGATGATGATGAAATACTCTGGTTTGTAAAATTGGAAAATAAGTAATACGCTCGATACAATTGGTTACAAAATCTGAAAACTTATTACATGCTTTATTAGTTGTTCTTCAAGAAGAAGAAGGGAAAATAAAAGGAGTATAAGTTTCTTGGAAATTAGTTCTTTCTCTAACCATGATGTTCTAATTGTTGTTGATAGTGTGCATAAGACTCGATATAGTTTTTAGTTGCAGAATTTGGAATGGGAAGTGTTAATCAGTTTAGTTAGAAAGCTGTTACAGGGGGTCGATTGCTATTCTTTGTATATTTGTGATGTCATGTTTTATGCACATATTCCTTTTGCCCTGATTTTTCCAGTGAGGTACCTTTAATCACACGAACTTCAACAATTTTGCCACCATTTCACGTCTTAACATTATTCCAGGAGTAGTAGAAAGTACCTAGTATGGTTATGTCTATTGTTTTGTAAGATTATTATGGTCTTAAACCTTTTTGTCTAGTGCGGTAAATGGCGGAACAGATTAAAGCAGTCTCGCCAGCAGCTCCCTTTGATTATGAGCTTTATGAAGGAGATCCCGATAAGTTACGAACTGTTGATGCTACACCAGCCCTGCCAAATTCGTATATTGATCCTGCATCATTGAAACTCAAATATAGGATCGGCTATGGAGTTTTTGGTGATGTTTGGCTAGCCACGCATCATCAATCAGCCAAAGACTATGATGAGTATCATGAAGTTGCAGCCAAGATGTTACATCCTATAAAGGAGGACCATCTAAATGAGTTTCTTCATAAGTTTGAAGAACTTTGGATGAATTTGAGGTCCCAACAATTGCAAGGTGTTTGCTGGCTGCATGGTATCTCTGTTATATCTGGCAAGGTTAATCTTCTTTAGGAATTGTATATATATATTCCAAGAGGTCTCTTTTTACTTTTCACCATTAAGACATTAAGTTGCTACATTATCTCCTTTCACAGATCTGCATAGCTCTGAGATCTTATGAGGGATCAATAGGTGATCGAATGGCGCAGCTGAAAGGAGGAAAGCTACCACTGCCTGATGTTCTGAGGTAACATTAATCTGATCATTTATTTCTTTATTTATTTTTTGTGCAAAGCTGAAAGCTGTCAAGTGGACGCTTACTCATGGAGATAGAATGAAAATTCTTTCAGGTATGGTATCGAATTAGCCAAGGGAATTCAACTTCTTCACCAGATAGGGGTTCTAGTACTGAACCTGAAGCCAACTAATTTTCTTCTTGATGAACATGACCATGTTGTCCTTGGAGACTTTGGGATCCCTGACCTACTTCTTGGGATTCCCTGGCGTGATTCACATTTAGCATTTAGGCTTGGAACCCCCAACTATATGGCTCCTGAACAATGGGAACCAGGCATAAGAGGTCCAATATCCTATGAGACTGATTCATGGGGTTTTGCCTGCAGCATGTTTGAAATGCTGACGGGCACTCCATCTTGGTTTGGGAGATCCGTGGAAGAGATACATCACGCTGTTGTAATATGTCAAGAAAAGCCACAGGTTCCAAGCGGTCTTCCTCCAGCAGTAGAAGATGTTCTCAAGGGCTGTTTTGAGTATGATCTTCGCAACCGACCACTTATTCAGGATATTTTACAAGCATTTGAAAGGTTCTTTCCACAATCCTCCTCCTGCAGCAGTTACAAATTTATGGCTGTTAATATGCTCCTTTGAAATGATCTTTTTAACATATTTTACTACTTCTATTTAAAATTCTCCCTGAAACTAAACTGCTGTGCTTGCAGTTCACAGAATGCTGTTTACACTGATGGATCATGGAGTGGTTTGGGGAGCAATCTGTACGTAGATAAATCACATTACAGTGGCTATAGCAAATGGTACCTCTCTAAAGATCATATTCAGGTTGGTGATACTGTTCGATCAAGGAAGGCTCTAAGTTTGGCTGTAAGTGAAGGAGTTGTGGTTGGACTCGAGAAGGATACTGATCGCAATGGATTTGCACTGGTGCAAGTCCCTAACCTGCACAACCAGCTCAGAGTAAACATTTTTGCTCTAGAAAGGGTCACCTCTGGTTTTGCATCGGGGGATTGGGTGCACTTGAATAAAACAAATGGACACCATTCATCTCTGGGAATATTACATTCCATCCAGCGTGATGGAAGTGTTGTTGTGGGTCTTTTAGGACTAGAGACTCTTTGGAGGGGACATTCCTCCGAGCTCAAAGTGGTGGAACCATTTTTGGTGGGACAATTCATTAGATTAAAGGCTAACATCACAACTCCCCAATTCAAGTGGCCTCATAAAAGAGGTGGGTCTTGGGCCAGTGGAAGAATTAAACAAATTCTACCCAATGGGTGCCTTGTAGTTACCTTCCCAGGAAGGTTCGTTTTCAGAGACGAACCAACTTGTTTCTTGGCTAATCCTGAGGAAGTGGAGCGCGTGTCTTTTGACACGTGTCCTGGTGTTATGGAGAAGTACGAACTTGTTGAGGATTTTCATTGGGCCGTACGACCTCTAGCAATCACATTCGGTCTATTCACAGCGACAAAGATTGGTACTTTTGTTGGACGAAATGTGGGTGGAATGCTAAATAAAAGGAAAAAGATTCAGAAGAAGAATGATGTCCACAGTCAGGAGGGCCAAAGTGGTGGCAATGCAGCGTGGCTACCAGCAAAAGTTGCAAATATTCTCTTTAAAGAAGGCCCACCAATCTCAAGTTCTCGGTGATATATCATATATAGGTTTGTTCTGTTTACAGGTTGTTAGATTCAGTTGTATATAAGATGTTTTGGCTTTATGGCTATTGCTTAATAGTTCAACTACTGTAGGTGTCTTTGTTTCTGTGCATATTGGCACTTTGCAAAGCCATTAGTATTTTAAATGCTTCATGTTATGTGATGTTTGCAACTGATTCTGAAAAGTATTTATTTTATTATGAACTGCTTAAAATTGTTTTTGATTGTATGATAACTTTGATTATAAGTTTTCTACAACATAAGTGGTGTTTGCAATAGATTATGCAAACACATAATCACTTCTATTTTTGCTGAAAGTTGAAAAAAGGAAATAATAATTAAAAGTACATGTTATTTGAAACTATCAATTAATCTACTGTAAGCCAACAGGAAATGGTGGTTTTTTTGGATTATAATTCCCCACTTTTTATCAAAAGTAGCTTATAGATTATTGTTGGTTAATTTTATAGAATTTACAATAAAAGTGAGTTTTGCAAACACTCAAAAAACTCAAAAATAGCTTTTAGCAGATAAGTATTTTTTTCTATTAGTTGCAAGAACTACGTTAATTAACAATAATCTATAATCTCATAAGCAACCTTAGAGTCATTTATGAAGTTTTTAAGCTATTCTTAATAAAATTGGAGATGAGAAAATGGGAAAGTAAAAGCAAAAACTACAATTTCAAATACTCTTTTTCTTTTTTGGTTACAAACGTTAAGTACTTTTAATTATAATTTACTTTTTCAATTTTTAGCAAAAGTAAGTGATTATATATTTATATAATCAATTGCAAGTATCACTTAGACTATTAGTTTGTTTGTGAATTTCATGCCTGAGATGAAGAGATGCTAAAAGCATGTCCAACATCTTCTTTGGTGTTAAAGCTTCCATAATATATGTTTTCGATTCATTCAGTCAATAGTTGTAGCAATGTAGCTATAATCCAGCTACCAGGGCTAGATTATAACTTTTATTGGATTGTGGGTAGTTATTAGAGTAAGTTAATATAAAAGAAAATATTGCATAACAAATAAAAATATATCATCAAAATAACTATCTAATAGTTTCACACTTAATGTATATTATAGATATAAATGTGATGTGGTCCGAAATTCGATCCAAGGATCAAATAGTGAAAAGTTAGATTTTTGACTCCGAAATGCCAATGTTCCGCCTCCTCCCCTCCTTATTGGTTTCCCTTTTGGAGTAATTATAGTGCTAGTGTTTCTGGTTAAGCTGATGGCCTAAAAGGCGCATTCCAATTAGGATTAAGGTATGATGGATAGGCTGAACTTAGAGGCCTATTTCAGTTTTTACTTAGTTCAATTATTTTGAGGAATTTGAGAAATATAACATATACATCAAGATGTAAAGACCGTGAGGTAAAGGCTATGCACTATCCATTCACATCGAATATTCTATCCAAAATGTATTTCATTCCCATAAATATAGTAAATGATTATCATTATTTTTCCCCGTTACAAATCTGTTTCAACCGGTAGTTTACTTTTACATCGCGGACATAATTAACAAACAAAAATCATCATAATTAACAAATTAAATTACTGTTACTTTTCCGTTACTCATGTCCACTATATAAGTATAAAACCCCCAAGATATAACCCCAAGTTCTCCCACACCAATACCCCGCCTTGCCAATTCTCCTGTCCATTCAAGATTCAGTTTCCTCTGAAATTCCCTCTTTTCCTTCCAAAATTTTTCCCAGAAGAGAACTAACAGAAATGAGGAGAGCTGCATCTCAACCCCTCCTGTAAAACTTCAAGAATTTCAAATATAGCACAAGAATTTTTATTATTTTTTAAACCAGAATGATAATACATTTTTCTCTTGCAGGAGACATTTTCAAGAAACTGAATATGATGATGAAGAAGAAGATCAAGAACTCAGAATCAAAGGCAAATCACTTAGAGACGTTGACTCAATTGCCAAACAAGTCACCTGCATCACACTCCATAAACGAGAACCCAAAAAACCAAGTAAAATTTCCATCTTTTTTCTCACTTTTTGCCTTCTTCTGAATCTAAAACCATCTGAATGTTATTCTCTTGATGTTTCTTATACATTTTAGATAGTTCTTTTCTTGACAAAGTTATCTTCCCAAAGGACCCCTTTTTCATGCATCAATCCCTTGGATTCTTGGAAACACATAAAGGATCTTCCTCTGTGTGTGTTTGTGTGTGTATTACTGATTTTTATTTTTTATTTTTTCCCTCTTCTTTTTTTCTGAAATATTGAGTTATTTTCAAAAAATTGTGATCCCATTTATACTTATCAGGTGAAGAATTTTTCTCTTGTGAAAAATATGGAGCGTGGAGGCAAGAACAGAGGACTGGAGCAGCAAGGCTAAAGAAACAGCTCAGGGCAAGATGGGCCATACAGAAACTGATAGATGAACAATTAAGTCGATTCAAGGCCCATTACAACCGGGCTCTGGGCCCAACCAAGATGACAGAAATGGCCCAATTTCTTATGCCCAGATGGGTTCCAGCCCACGAACTAGCCGCCCTCTTTTGGCTCGGAGACTGGCGGCCCTCCACCATCCTCGAGCTCCTCCGGTCGTTAGCCCACTCCTTGTGGGACCCAGTCGGAGTCGAGCGCGCTCTATCGCAACTGATCAACGATATACGGATTGAGGAGGCCGTGATCGATGAGGAGATGACCGAGATCCAATCGAATTGTGTCCTTCATTTGCCATTTGGGCCAGTGAAAAATGCCCAAAATGGGCCTGCCCTAGCCCGTGTGATGTCTGAGTACAAGAAAATCCATCGGGTCATTGTTAAGGCCCAAAATCTAAGGTCCAAGTTCTTTTTGGTGTTCATTGTTATTTAAAAAAAGAAAAAAAAAAGAATCATAATTGAATTAAATACTGTTTGATCACTTACTTGTTTGATGCACAGGATGAAGGCACTAGAATTGGCGGTGAAGAAGGTGTTGAGCGAGACTGATGCGGCAGAATTCCTAGTTGCATTTGTTGGAATTCAGGACGCCATCCATGAATTTTCGGTGAAATATAGATCACGCAAGGGTCCCATATGTGTTAACTTCCATGAAGCCCTTGATTGTAAACCCCAGTCTAGAATTGTCTAGTTTAGCATTTTGGAGAGGATAGCATTCATATTTTTACTAGTTAAAGAAAGAGTTTAGACCTTAAAAAATTGGCAAACATGTTCTTTTGTGATTTTTATTTGGCAATCTATTACTCGCTAATTCTGCTCGTTATGAAAGCTTCTTTTGCCACACTCAACTAGTACTTACTGCATGAGATTTACTATAATTACCAAAACGCTCCATAATATTTGGATAATTACTATCACACCCCCAGTACGCAATGCAACTAATGCATAATTACAATTACACTCCCTAAATGTATGCATAATGACAGTTAGATCCCTTAAACTAATACAGAGTATTACAATTACACCTCTTTCTCTAAAAGTGTACTTGTAATGTTTAAAATTTTTAGGAGATGTAATGGTAATTATCCGAACCTCAAGCGATGTAATAGTAATTATTCAAGTATTAGAGAATGTTTTGGTAACTATGACAAACTTTAAGGTACGTTGAGGTAGTTATCCCTTTAATTTAATATTCTATTTTATATTTGTATCAAGAAAACATATCAAGCTTATAAAATATTTTCTTAAATTAATATACATTAAAGTGTAGATTACATACACATAACTCGTCTATTATATAAATTAAATAATTAAACACAAATTAAATTAAAAAAATAAAGTAAAGATAATTAATATTTTTAACTATCACATCATCATATATATCCATTTGTGGGTCCTTCGCATGCTAATACCTTTCTCGACCTTTTGGCTAAGATCAAGGGTCCTCCACACGCTAGAAATAGGAAGTTTATTTCACATGGGATGAATGCTAGCTTGACATATCCAATAGCAAGTGGCTTACACCAAAATTCATATCAAATTATCAAAATCAGCAAATCCTTTTAAAATAGACCGCCTTGGATTTTCTGCCTAGTTTCCTTTTTCCTAGTGCCATTTATTTTTTTCATTAATGAACTTATATTATTTTTTATAGAGTCAAACCGATGGCTAATCTATAAAAAGAGATGTCATTCGTACAATCTCAAATTTTTGAGATCATTTAATAATTATCTCGTGGAACTTAAAGAGAATCTTGATAATTTTTCGATTGTATAAATCATATCAACAAGTTTATGATTAATTAATATTTTCATAGATTATAATATAAATCACATGGGATAATTTTTCTTGAGATCCAAGGTGTCATAATTATAAGAGTTAATATGGTCTCATTTGATCTTCATCTACTTTAATTTAAAAAAAAAAAAATAGAGAAACTATTAACTCATCTAATGTTATATCAATCTATCATATCAACAATATTAGAAAATCAATAAACTAATAAGAAAAATCTCCAATAATACTACTATACAGCAAAAAAAAAAAGGCTCACACTGTGAATGAAACATTCCCTTGCTGATTAGTCACCGATTAGGCTATGACTAATCGGTATCTACTTTTTTCAATAAGACAAATTGGAAAATGAACACAGAGAAAATTCATTTTCACAAAAAAGAATGTGATACTCACAAAATAGGAATAATAAAACCATGATTGCCTCTTGTTTTCTTTTATTTAAAAAAAAAAAATCAATTTTGGCTAATTTTGCTCGAAAAAAGCAGAACTTATTAAAGTTTTAAGAACTTTTTTTTGTAAAAGAAATACATAGTTGGTGGTCATTGCAAATAGAGATGGCAAAATGGGTCCAACCTGTCGGGTTGGCCCATTTAACCCGCCAAATTGGCAGGGTGAGTTGAGTTTTTCTAACCCATTTAGAAGTCGGGTTAAATTACCCGTCCCGTTTAACCCGCCACCTGTGAGAAGTCAACCCGCCACGGGGTGGGTTGACTCGACGGGTTAAGTTTTTTTTTAAAAAAAAAAAAAAATTAGAATTATTGTTAATTTAATACCATTAATAAAATTTAGATTTTCAAAAAATTTTAGATTGATAAAACTAATTAAACTTTTAAAACTCACAAATTAAAGATAAGTGGATAATTTTTATTTTTTAATTTTTTTAATAAAAAATTCACATAGAATTAGTAGTAGATAAAAAGATAATCAAGAAGAAAATAATATTAAAAGGTGAAAAAATAATCAAGATATAGTATTATAGTATTAAACTTACATAAAATTACTCATTACCAATTAAAAAAAGAAATAAAGATTACCAATTACTTTATAAAAATAGAAATAAAGATTACTTATAAAAAAAGGTGTAATTTAAAATTTGTAATTATAAAGATTTTTTTTAAAAAAAAAATAAAGTATGAGTCCAATCCAAACTTCAATATTAAAATTTTAAATTTTTTTTTAAAAAAATATCAACCTACGGGCCAACCCGCCAACCCGCCACGGGACGGGGTGGGTTGGGCATTTGCCGACCCGTTTAAATTCGGATCAACTCAACCCGCCCCATTTAACCCGAACCCGTGACGGGGCGGGCGGCCCGTTTTGCCATCTCTAATTGCAAATGAAAAATGTTCTCATAGGAATTGAAAATGAAAAGAGTAAAATTTTCTAATTGAATTTGAAGGAAAAGTAATTTTCTCCAATACCCTTTTTTAAATCAACAATAATAAATAGATATGACCTACTATATTACATTCTATCCAAGAATTTCGCGATTTAACTTTTTTTTTTTTTGTCCTCTTTTGAGGGAAATGAACGCTAACCTCTCTTTAAAAAGGATATTATAAACAAAGATTGGTGCTGCTTCGTCCGAGAGACTTGGACAATTTTGCAATTTAACTAACTAGAAGGCCACTTATCTTAACCTACTATAAATTAGCCTTTACACCCTAGGCTTTGATTCACTAACCAAACAATGTGGGCCTCCCAACATGAGGGAAAAGGACAAGATGAGAAGTTTTTTAAGCAAATGATCCAATAAACATGGACTTGCAACCAAAAGGCAATATTCCAAATCTTTGAGTAAATCTTTCCTCAGACTCATTCAATGGTGCTAATATGAAGTTGTAAAGGGGTGTTGGACAATATCTTACCTAAAGTGTCATCTAAATATTTTCTTTTGAGTCAATTTCAATGATGATTTATCCATGAAAACTAAGAGCAAAGTTCTCAATGTTTGACAATATTATAAACACAAGTAAAGCACTATCACACACTTTTTCCTTTTGAGTCAATTCCACTTATCCATGGGAACTATAAGATAAAAAGTTTCTATCTGATGTGAATTGAGCCTGAAAGTGACTTAAAATGCTCTAAAAAAAAGGTTTAATAACCCCACTACTAAAGAATCTATGTCTTTTTATATGGGTTAAAGTCTACCCTGACCTAGTCTGATGATACAATTTGATTGAAAATCATGGATTTGGTATCTGTTGAAGTTCCAAAGTGGCACCTTGTAGTCCTGTAGGAATGGTACATCTTTTTCATTATAAATAAGCACTTTGTCATAAATTATAATTGAAGTATTTTTTATTATTCACCAGCTCTTTTCTCATTTTTGTTACCTTATTATGGCACATTATGGCTTGAACTAATTAGAGCATCGAGGCGTTATTGCTGATTACCAATTCTTTTGGCTTAGCGACTTTGTAGGTAACACAATTCACTCACAAGTGTTTGAAATCTTACGGTGACCGAATCTTTGAAGCAAAAGACATGAATACACTTAATACATGTATCATGTAAGTTAAAGTTATGTAGAAAATTTGTTGAATAATTCGTATACAAACAATTCCGAGTAAGAGATAAAGTATGACTTATGTACTTTGACATTATTTTATATGCAAAATGTCTGTACTTATTCTTAAACTATGAAATTTTATTTTATATTTCTTATTAAATTATTTACCATTATTTAAATTTATGGAGTATTATCGTCAAGTTTAACAAAGATATGTATCATAAAAGTACTAAATGTTTCGCAATAAGAATACCATATATTATTTGTCAATTTAAGTATGCATCAAAAACTATATATTTCAATTATTATTCATATATGCATATACTAATATAAAAATATAACGTAAGTTCTTATTCAGAGCTAAAATTCATCAAGTATAATTTAAAGGTATCTTGGGAAATTATTAACTTTAGAATACTCTTTTTATTATATTAAGTCATATGAGCCAAACAGTCATATCACGCTTGACAGTAGTACACCACGCGTGCGCTTCAACAGTATTGTACCTTCTCTTGGCGGGGTCCTTTGATATGGGGCAATTAATTGAGAGTATTTGCTTCCCACATGCTGCCCCATGCTGTCCCCTTCCCAATTATCCAATGAATGATAGCATCACTATTCTTCTCCCTAGCTCTTCTTGCCCAATGAAAAATGACACTAGGATTTAAACCTTTATTTTTTTTGTGATTTTTTTTTTCTATTTTTGGCTAATTTTGTAATTTTGTTGTTGATTTTGACATTTTATATTATTGATACAGATTGTTTTATTATATATAACAATCCTTCTTTCAAGCACGAGTATCGCTGTCCGTTAGAAAAACTAGCACCACTTCACCCTTTTTATAAGAGAGTTGCAAGTTCGATTCCCACCGTTAGCATGTGGACTTTTATCTACTGTATAGTAGTTTTTGTCTATCGCATGATTGTTTATTCTCTAACATTCATGATTTGATCTTTAAATTATATCGATTTATTGATATTGATGTAATAATTGAATATAATTGTTTTTAAAAAAAAAAAAGCAAAAGAAAAAAAGTTCAAACATGAGTGATAAATGTAAATTGAACTTAAATAATACCTGAAGTGACAGTAGATGACGAAAAAGATAATAAATATATTTCAACATAATTGAATTTCTATATTTAGCAATGAATATGATCATGATGACCATTTGGATATAGATTAACAAAAAATGCTTAGGATATTCTCTTTGAATGGATTAGGACGAATCATATATGGATCAATACAAGACAAAGAATGTGGCTACTTGTTCACATGTGCAAGATTAACATGCACGTTTCAGAAAATGATGTGTCTATTTTTAATGCAGAGCTGTTAATTTATCAAAGACTAGATTATCAATGTGACTTTTAAAATCATATAAAATCCACAAGAAAATATTATTTAAACTTATTGGGCCATAATAATTATTTGAATCTTTGAAATACAAGTATGCATTAACATTTAAGTAATCAACCAATAAAACAACTTAATTTTGATTTGTTGACTAAAAAGAAATTAATTATTTTATAAAAATTTACAAGAAGAAAATATCTTGCACAAGACATCCACGGAATAGACTATACATTAATCAAGGAAAAAGATTAAAAAAATTAGGATAATGATGTCAAGCAAAAAAAAAAAAAAACAAAAAAATGTTAAAGAGCCCCATTAGGATAGTGAACTAGTGATATCATATAAAATTATAAATTATACGAAGAGATAAGAATGTTTTAAGGATGTTAATCTAAACCAAGACTGCTGAAGTTTATCTAGCTACGTACCATGGTTCTTTGATCTTTTTCCTTTTGGTTTATGAAATATGCTGGTGCAAATATATTCATTTTGAGGATTGGTAAATAATTTAATCCAAATATAAAACAATGAGGATTAAGATTAATGTAAATAATTTAATACTTAATACTCGGATTATAATTTCTCATTGAAAGTTAGTTGAGTTTAATTCAATTCATCAAATATAGTCAAATCAAATTTGCACATATTTTATCCTCATATGAGATTTAAAGTTGGGTTCAAGATCAATTTGTTTAGTAAAATGAGAATAAAATATTTATGAAATGATCAAGTTATTCGAGCTCATTTGGGTTCAATATGATAAAAAGATCATTCAATTTTGATGTAATTAACAATCAAATGGAACTTAAACGCAATTTTGAAATTTGATAATGTTTAAATGGACATGAACAGTATATATGTTTAGCCAACTCATTTTCTTTTTTTTTTCCCTTGTTTGGAGAAAGGATTATATTCAAACAATATATTAATATCATCACATCAATATATATACTTTCAATGATAAAACATATGAACTAACAAATCTTTTAAATTATCATGGGATCGATAAAAAAGACCCACATATTATGGATGAGAATCATACTCATGACTAAGAAGTTATGGAACCTTCATCTTGCCATGTGAACAAGGGTTCGTCGGCTTTAGCCAACGCAATTCGTCTACAACTCTCTCTCTCTCTCTCTCTCCACACACACACACACACACAAAAAATTTTACATGCTTAATGAAACTATGCATGGATCCTCTTTTTCTGATAAGGTAATTTCATTAAAAACTAAATAATAAAAACAAAAGTGCAGTACAGAATACTAAACTATAAGCTTGGTGACTTATATAATAGAAACTCAAATCAAGGGACCAAATAAACATCAGAACTAAAGTTTGAAGAATAGGAAAGGTTGCACCACTATGATCTCCGACTTGAGGGATCGCAAGTCTTCGTTGGGGTCTTTATCCAAGAGAAAGAGAATGAACACATAAGTCATTACTATTTTTGTTGAGAAATAGCTTTAAAGAACGTCTCTTATTAGAATCTCTCCATCATTTTTGGTATTAAACAATTTGACATAACTCAAAATGCAATATCATGCACTAAATTGTAACAACAAATATAACAAAAGGCAACAAATGGAACATAGAACAAAACATTATAAATAAGAATACAAGGAAGTAAAACATAAAATGACATGAAAGACACCAAGCAAGCATAGCAATCATTGCATTTGGTGGATTTAAAATCTAGTTGAGGATAGACCAAACTCTGACT
>JACFYI010003483.1:142417-177530 GCA_014898755.1 Handroanthus guayacan | reverse complement strand
GTGAAATGAATTATTTGGATATTATTGAAAATTTTGTAATATAAACGTAAATAGCAGAAAACTTACACCTTGAATAAATCAAATGATTACAAATATTGAATTTATATTTCGTAAGTATTTTTGAAAAATAAAATATCACTTCAAATCTTAATTAAATTTTGTTTATTTTTAATATACAAAATAAAGAAAGAACATCGAAAAGAAGAGATCCTAAAATAGTTCGGTAAGATCACGTGAATATAACAATGTTGTGTGCGGTGCATGTACACCTGATTTCGAATTTCAAAAATGATGATGTTCCCTTTCACGCAATCGGAAGCCCCAACGTTTAAAAGAAGAAAACCTGACGTGATCGTGACCATACATTGAGGGGTGGGCCCGTTTTGATGGACATGAGGGTGAGGGCTCGTGATAAGACTTTGCCACGTCACCCAGACAGGTAGATAAGGGGACCACCCAATAATCCCCAGATCTCCTTGATTCTCTGCTCTGCCTATTAAGATTCAGGAGCCGTAATTCTTTTTTGAAATTACTTTCCTGCCCTTTCATAAAATCCATGGTAGCTCAGGGACCGTTTGGCAGGGTTTTAATTTTTATTTTCAATTTTCATAATTTCTAATATATAGAAATACTTATTAATTTCTATGTAAAAACAATAATATATTTGAATGATTTGTTTAAGAATATTAATTAGGACATATGTAGCGATGAAGAGTTACCAAATTTATAATTTTTTATGCATGAAAAGGTGTGTTTTTAAAAATATATGGTTATTTTAATTATTTTGAACTAATCTTTAATGCTCTATTTAAACCAAATTTGAATTTGATCGATGTAATAATAAGATAATTATAAAAAGAAATGAAAATGAAATTGGTGATATTTCTTACCGAAAAAGGGATAAAAACAATTTTTAGTTTTCAAATGATAAAATGTGTGGAATTGGTGCTTAGAAATGCAAACAAGCGGACCCTTGATAAAACATTTATTAGTATCTATTTTAAAAGAAAAATTAGTATTAAATAAACGGTTTAGATTATTGTACCAAATGATCAAGATTTGGTATTTTACTTGTATACTTGTTGATGATGTCTAATGATCAAAACTATTTGATTCTAAAAGAATCCATAAGAGTAAGAGAGATCCATTAGAATTTTGGAGAGAGAAGATCCATTAGACTATTAAATATGCATTAACTTTATGATGTCGTCATTTGAAAAAAGTGAGATTGTCTGTCTCTTTTCATGAGAATATGCAAATCAATATTTTAAAAACTGGATCGGAGATAGAACCGACGGTCTTATTGATTACAAGTTTAACCGATTTAATAACTGATTCAACTGATATAATGTCATAAATATATTTAATATAAAAATAATATATAGTATATTATAAATAATAGAAAAATCATTGAAAAATACAAAAAAAAATATTAGAAAAAAATATTAGCTATGTTCATTTCTAAGTTTTATAAAATTCTATCTATTATACCCTTAAATAATTAGCCATCTACTTTGAAAATATTAGCAAAAAACCATTTCTCTATTTTTTTATCATTCTAAATTTCAAAAGTACTGAATTTTCTAAACTTCACCATTTAGTATTTCACAAGAACTTGGAATAATACAAATAGGGCGGGGAGAGGGGGGGCGGGGGTGCGTTTCTACCTTCTTCTTTTTTTTTTTTTTTTTTTTCCCCTTTGCCTGTAGTGGAGTGAAACCAAGAAGTTGTTGGGGGAGAGTTCTGACCTTTTTCTTTTCTTTGCCTGAAGTGAAGTGTGAAACCAAGAAGCTGCTGCGTTGCTTTTGCCGGCTTGCTGGCCAGCTGCTTTTGCCCTTGCTTTGCTGTTTTACTTTCAATTTGGCCCCTTTTTGTTAAAAAAAAAAAAATGAAGAAAACTGGTTTCCACCGGTTAGTACCGGTTAATTGAGCCACTGGTTTTTAGTAGAGAACTGGCCTGGAGAGGCGCCTGGTTCCTGGTCGAATCGGCCGATCCGATCCAGTTTTCAAAACATTGGTGCAAGTTCGGATCTTACTGGTAGCGTGTGGCTTTTGTCTATCATATTGTAGTATTTGACTATTTGTTTACTGAATCGGAACTTAAAGTATTTGTCTTGTTCTTTAAAATATATTGATGCAACGATATTAAAATCATGATTGAATGTAATTACTTCTATCTAAAAAAAAATTGCATTAACCCTATTATAAATGGTGATAATTATACAACTTCAATTTAAATTTCTATAATCTTGGCAATTATCAAAATACATGTAAAGTGAGTCTTGCAAATGATAATAATTAACAAAAGCTAGGGTATAAGACATTTGAACTCTTTCAAATTGATTTGTTTTGACAAGCTACATTTAAGGGCAACTTAAAAGCACATAACATTCTCAACTTAAACCTATCAATATATTTTACCCTTCCTTAGATTTTAATAGGAAATATACATATTGAGAATTATATGAGTGCATGTGGCTCCAGAGTGAATTTGCAAACAAAATATACAATTAGAGAATTTGTATGTTAGCAAAGAACATTCTCATCATTTTTCTATTTTCCCATTCAAAAATCTCGTTTTGAGAAATTGGCTTCTTGATTGGAAAGAAATGAAATAATGAGAATATTATTGGATAAGCTACATTTTAGTTTTTCAATAGTTTATTCTGCTTGAAATGTCTCTTTAGAGCTGAAGTGCTTCAATGCATTTCAGGGACAAATTATTTTTAAATTACGCATGAGTGAATTTGAGAAATGAATTAAGTGCCGTACCCTAAGAAAAATTTGAAATTACAACGCCATAATGGAATTATTATGAAGTTATGTTCGCTTCTTGATTGAAAATTACTTTGTGGTCTCTTAGCATATATATATATATATTTCAATATTAACTAATGCAGTATTCTATTCTGGATGCATGCATATATGTTGATGCACAACTTGCAAGTTACCCATGAATGATAGAGGGTTTTTTCTTTTTCTTTTTTCCCTTTTATTTTCCTTGTCCTTTCAAACAATTTGTTTGTGTGTCTAATCGAGTTTCCTAATTGTCTTTACTCAACTAGTCCCATAGTTCAGTCATTTTGAAAAAAAAAAAAAGAAGGAAAAAATGAAGAAAAAATTTCCCATAATTGGAGCTTCTTATATAATACTTTCACATGTCTTATCTGTTGGTGGTATGGTAATAAAGTATCATAACTTCTATCTAGAATACCCGGATTCGAATTTTATCGAGGATATAGAACTCATCACATATTGTGAATGTACTATAGGTTAGCAGTGGCTAGCCCATAATACTGGTCCAATGAGAAATGAGACTTTATTCACTAGTGTATTGGTGGGACTGTCGTGACCAAGTTGGGTATTGTCCCAATGAGCTTTGGTGAAAGGAACATTCCATAGTGGTTGGATTTCCTTAGTTGGAATAGCCATATCGGGTTCTCTCGATCCAACCTTTTTTATTATTAAAAAAAAAATCATTTGGGTAACACACAAAGAATCTCCTAAAAACACACGTTTGAGAGTAAATTCACATGCTATGCGTCAAACTTGAGCCAAATCCAAGGTATATTGGGGAAAAAAAATTAACTAAATTACTTCTATTTTTGCTGATGAGGCATTGTTTTAGTAATAAAATAGAAGTCTCACGACCCTAAGAGGTCATGAAATTGATTCCCATCACTATGTAAAATTGTTTTTCTATTATAATCTTTTTATTAATTTGTACAATAATCGATTGCTCAATATTTGCTATTGAGGTTTTTTCCCTGATTGTTATCGTACAGGACTTTGATAATTATTGTGTACTAAAGACGTACTAATTGGATGAATTAATAATAATAAAAAGAAGATTTCTATTTCTCTATATTTTGGTTATTAGGAGATTATGGATCTAAAAAATGTCTTATTTTTTCTCATAAAATAATTAATTTTATCGACATATCATAATAATAATAATAATAATTAATTTAGTACAAATTATTAGTAATCTAATTAACTACAATAAATAATGAAATAATAATGTTGGTTTAGATGTAGTTATTTTCCATCTTGAAAGACTTCAACAATCATAACAAGTGCGATTAAGCCAGTGTAACAAATTATGACATAATCATCTATTTTTATTGAAAATTAGAAAAAATATATTATAATCAAATGTACTTGGTGATAAAAAATTATGAAATAATTCATTGTAAACCAATAAAGATGATGATAGTTAGAATTATAATCACTTATTTTTATTATGAATAACTTGGAACACCTTCTAAGTAGCCTCAAAGTTAGTTATGAGATTATAAAATATTATTATTTGATTTTAGAGAACTTATGGTAGAAATAGAATTTTCAAACACTTGGAAGAAACTTTCAACAACTCATAGTTAAATATGTATTTTTTACAATTAGTTGCAAACACCATCTAAGTACTAAAAATTCAGACATAATTTATTTGATATGTTTTTTTATTACTAGCCTTTTAATTGATTAAACTCCCAAAAATTAGAGACAGTAGTTCATCATGGACATGTTTTACATTGTTGTGATATTGGTCCTGGGACTATGCAAACGAGAAACAAGAAGACACAAAAAACACATGTGATTTACTCAAATTGAGCTAATCCACGGACAAAGAATATCAAAACGTCATTCTCTAATAGAACTACAAAAATCGTAGCTAAATCTTCTTAAAACTTTATCTCAAGCTCTCTCTAGAACAAAAGTATAAAATAATAACTAAGAGTGTATTAAAGTTATAAAAAAACAGCTCTATTTATACCAAGGAACCACATAAATAATTCCTATTAGATTTAGAAAACCTGTTAGAGAAAGAGTCATAATATTAGAATTCAAAAATGACTAAGAATTTTAGTCAAACTAGAATACCAAATTCTATTTGGTAAAATCTATTTGAAAAGAATCTTAATACTAGAATACAAAAAGGACTAAGAATTTTAGTCAAACTAGAATACCAAATTCTATTTGGCCTATGACACAAACACAACAATTCCTACTTAAATTTCTTCTTTAGATGTTGACAATTGAAAAATGATTAGTGTTGAATTTTGTTAGAAAAAATTTAAGCTAAAATTCATTAAAATTTCAAACATCGCATGTCTCATTTTTCATCAACAGAATTAGATGAAATGCTATCCCATAAGTTGAAATCCCAACTCCTTCAATAAGTGTTAGTCTAGGAAGCCATATAGTAATTTAAAGCGTTAAAGATAGTGAAAAATCGTCATATAATAATTTAAAACATTAAAAATTGTGTAAAATCGCTTGTTTTGCATATCCTTACTGTCGGCTCTCGTAAGATCCTTTGGCTTCTTGTTGCAGAACATCAATATTTAATCATTTTTTTTAATTTTTTTTTAAAAGAAAAAATGGAAGAGAAGAGAAAGAAAGAAACAAACAAAACAACGCCAAACACACCTTAGGTACCTGTCAAAAGCATAGGATACCAACATTTTTCTGTAAAATCACAGATAATTAAAATGGTGCACCCGCCAAAAAAGTGTGTAAAAAAAAAATATTAAAAAAAATAAGTTGGTGTATAAATTATGGCACCACTGAGCCATTGGATCTTCCTCAGTGGAGCTTTTGTCCACCAACCCAAAGATACAGTCTTTAATACACTACCTCTCTAGTCTTTTCGTTCTAGAGAGAGAGAGAACAAATAAAAGAGGATTCTCTAAAAAGATATTTTTGCCCTTAGAAAAGAAAGAAAAGAAGATAAAAAGAATCTGTAAAGAGAAAGATGTTTGCAGCAGAAAATGGTTTAAGGGGTGACCCAAGATTGAAGGCCATTTCTGATGCCATAAGGGTTGTGCCCAACTTTCCAAAACCAGGTCTTTTTCTGCTTTTATGTGTAAATTTTGCTAAAGAAAAGTTCCTTTAATTTCCAAATATCTCCTTTGGGTTCAAAATTTTTGTATGCATGTTAATGTCATGGTGTAAGAAATTTGTTTGGTTTGGTTGTATAGTGTGTAATGTCATGTTTTCTTGTCCTTTTTGTTCATATTGTGAATGTTTTGCCAGGGATTATGTTTCAGGACATAACAACACTTGTCTCTAATCACAAGATTTTCAAGGACACTGTTGATATCTTTGTTGATAGATACAGGGACATGGGTATATCCGTTGTTGCTGGTAATGTATTATTTATTTATTTTTTTTTTTTTGCCCTCTGTGAATTTTGTTAATTTTTGGTAAGATATGAAAATGGGGTGATGAAGTTATTCTGGGTTGCTAAATTGTTATGATGGATACATGCATTGTTCATCTTCTTTAAGATTCTGCAGTTCTTGAAAATGGGTTGAATTTCATGATGGTCAGAAAAATAATTGAGATAAGAGCAGATTTTGGCAACTTAGTATAAAAACGAAGTCTTTTGCATTTTTTTTTTCTCCCCTTTTTTTGTTTTTTTGGCTGTGGATGGAGTTCTTTTGATTCAATGAACTATAGATGTTGACTTTCCTTAACTTTTGGTAACTTTAATCAGAGTGATTAAGGATTGTTGAATGCTTGGTCCAACTGCTGATGGGTGAATCTTGTTCTAGGAGTTGAAGCAAGAGGCTTTATATTTGCTCCTCCTATTGCTCTGGCAATTGGCGCCAAATTTATTCCTCTGCGAAAACCAGGGAAGCTTCCAGGTAAAATTCTATCTTAACTTAATTTTTCAAAGTTACAGCCATAATTTTTTGGTTAAATCTGCAAATTTAATGACAAATTCGATGTCCGAACTCAACCCCAGAAATCCATTCTAGCTGTGAGTCCTTGAAGAGTAATTTTTAGTGCCATTGAGATTCTCAAGTATTCAGCTTTTAGCTCAATGCTTCTCTTTGAAATTCTAGAGGCATTCTTGCCTAAACTTGATAAACTTTAGAAGAGCTTTCGAGTAAGCTTGTGCATGGCGACCGACAACTTTTCGTTCCTTTGAGGGTGTTTGACAATGTTCTTTCCACCAACTTTGCATGTTTTAGCAATTGAAAAGTGGTTTGGAGAGTGAGCTGGTAAATAAGTCATGCTATCGCTGGAGAAAATTTAAGTTAAAATCTATTGAAATCTCAAAACACCTTGTGACCTGCCTATAGCCTACTTTGACTCTTCAACTAAAAGAATTATATAATTGTAAAGACGACGAAAGAAATTTGATTTTCTTTTCTCACTTATTTACCAGCCTATAGCCTGCGACGTGCCTATAGCTTTTTATAATTATTTGACCAGTCACTTTACTACTAACCTTACTTCATTTTAAAGCAGACGTAATGCTAAACACCCATTTATTGTGCCACCATTTTGATTTATGATATTTTCATTAACACATTCTGAGGGGACTTCTTTAGAAGCTGGAGTATGTTAATGCGGCGTATCGAGGAATCATGTTAACTTGTGAAAATAATGAGTTTGTATTGTCCAGGAGAAGTTATGTCCGAAGCATACGAGCTCGAATACGGTAATGATTGTTTGGAAATGCATGTGGGTGCTGTCGAACAAGGAGAACGTACATTGATAATCGATGATTTAGTGGCTACAGGGGGGACCCTTTCTGCGGCCATAAGGCTTTTGGGTGAGGTCCCAAGTTGTTCTTTTCGTATTCTGAATTGAACTGTTTATATGATATATTGCTTCTAAATCATGTTTTTTACTGTCTAGAACGTGTCGGTGCTGAGGTTGTTGAGTGTGCATGTGTTATTGGATTGCCAGAGGTTAAGGTAATTACAGATATTATATATCTAATGATTGCTTCTCATTTTGAAGTTAATACTTTTGAAATACTTTCTTCTGTGATTTTGTGATACTGGTAATACCACTTTTTTGAGGAGATACGCATTCTAAGTTGAGAATTCGAGATTATATACTACTGATGGCAGATTAGAGATATTCCATTCTTGTTTTTGACTACGAAACCAGCCTTTTTGCTATGAAAAGTCTTTTCAACCCTCAATTTGTCATATGCATTGTGATTGTCCTTGTGTTTCTTTGAATTTTCTTGGAAGAGGCTCGATTGGAGCTTTCTCTTCAAAAATCCCCTAGATTACATATCTTAAAGTCATTTCATAGACACCATAAGATTTGAAAGAACTAAAATGAAATGAATCAGATAGACTCGGCCTGCGAATTCATATGTAATAATAGTAGGCCAACAAGTTGGTTTAGATTTTTGTTTGAATATGAAGATTTAGTACAGCTACATGATTTCTTGGCAGCTGATTTGGATGCTAAACGATATGTTAAACGTGGAACTACTGCTTCAGTAATCCTAATAAAGGGTGGGCCAAGATCTCTCTTAATAAAGTAACCTTATCAACTAAGACTGTCAGCATCTTCCTCACCACAGATAGTTTTCATGGATAGAAAGATATATATGATGAGCCCTTGATTTTTAATCCATGTCTTCCTTTTATTTCTCTGTTTTAATGGTAGATGACTGTAGCAAGGTATCAATAATTGAGTACTTAAATCATTGGAATAATTATTTCAACACCCCTGAGGTTTGGTTACATTACGGAAACACCCTTGTAATTTGGGAAATTACAAGATTTCCGGTTGCCGTTAGTTCAGCTCATAAAAAACTTAATAGAATTTGTATGCATTAAAATTAAAATCCCTCTTGAATATCTAACATACTGATTGAAACATTACGAGTTCAGGGGATCCACTTGTAATGCCACAAAAGGCTCCTTTAGATTTTTCCTTAGTTAAAACTAAGAGCACAGGGCATTGTTGTAATTTCTGAAATTGCTGGTGTGTCTGTAATTAGGCCAAACCCCAGGGAATGTTGAGGTTAATATCCCTAAATCTCTGTTGGCACTAAACCATAATTCTTAATGCTGTCCATAGACGTTATCATATATCTTACCAATTGTGGTTCGAACTTGTGAAAATAATGCTGATACAGCAAAACATTGTTTTGATCTTTCATTAGTCACATACTATGGAAATGTAGTTTCTAAATCTTTGTAAGGCATATCTGTAAGTTTGATTCTGGAAATGAATCCCTTGTTTCTTTTTCTGTAGGGACGGCGATTGCTGGATGGAAAACCAGTATATGTCTTGGTGGAATCTCGTCAATAGAAATTTCAAGTTCTGGTGCGTTCGATATTTTTGCACTTTTCTGCTTCATAAACTCTTCTCGTTGGATTCAACTATTTGGCAACTTGATGTTCTCAAATCTCAATGCCGACAAAATTTTATCTCGTTGCGTCCTTTTGCAATGAAATTTCTTGTTCTTCTCTCAAGTTTTAGCGCTTGGCCATCTTATTAGAGATTGGAACAAGAGTTACTTAAATTTTTTCCGAAAACCATCATGTCATGGAACGTTACTACACTTCAAAATTTTATTCTCTCTTTTACTCTCCATGTAACATGTAACTCCTATATTTGTGGCTTTTTACTGATAACTTTGGAGGAGGCTTCTAGTTTACTAGTCCAATGAGCTTTCTTTGGAAAACAAATGCTTTGAATATAAAATAACCCTTCAACAACCTTGTATCTTTCCATGTCTTAACACAGTCTTTCAGTGCTTCTTTACTGCATTCTCGGTTCCTTTACCAGTACAACTTGACTAAGGGGGTGTTTTGTCGAACTTGTTTAAAGCATCCTATTAGCCAAGTTTCATTTGGAACATCTTAAAGAGCTTCTATGAAACATCTTGCAAAGCCCCTGCGTGTTATATCATGTAAAATCTTATTTTAAATCTAAGTTGGATAAAATAAGATCTTGAAGAGTTTCTTAGATGTTAGAAACGATAATTTTGTAATTAATATGATTAAAAACAAATGAACATGTTAGGATCTTAAAAGATAAGTCACAAACACCTTGCTTTTCTCAAAATAGCTTTTAAGGTCCCAAAACTCCCTACTTTAGGAGCTTGTAAGTTATTTGCTGAAAAAGTTTATCAAACTCTTTAGAACATCTCGTAAGATCATAGAGCTAATAAGTTCGCCCAAACAACTAAAACTTTGATGCCATCATGTAAGGAAGGGGCAAATAAAACACTGCTTCTGGTTATAGCATGCTGTAAGATGGTCTTCATTCAACTTCGTCTGAGATTATTGCATTTTCAGCTCAGTTAGATTAGAACCGGACGTAACTTGTTGCGAGAACATCGTTTCAACGAGATGCTGGGATCTCTGCGGCCGTGTAAACTTTTCAAGGGGCAAATGCTGTTGGATCCATCTTCGATATTCCGTGTTTGACTGCTGGTCATCCTCCATCTGTTGCTGTCAGCTACTTAGACGATTCTTTGGGGAAAATAAATTTGCAGCCCCTTTATGTTTCCTTTCTTCATGGGATTAACTTTCTCTTTGTATTCGATTTGTAACTTCTTGTTACATTGTATCAGTCTGGTGGATAATGCATTTCAGGTTTTTCATGTATTGTGATTCTGTCAAAAGTTAGATTACATCTTTAGAGCAAGCACTAAGTTTTTCTTTCATTTACGGATTCACGTGGATGGCACATATGAACCTAGGTAACTGATTATGGATTTGGACCATAAAGTTGTCGGATAGTCTATTTGGTCTGGTGTGGTGGAGATGTCATAGCTGAGCTTGTAATATGTTCTAACCTTGCAAATAGGGAAACAACTTAGGGTCGCAAGATTGTCCCAGCTTGAGATGGCAATGGACAATAGGGACTCGCCACATCGGATGACTATGGGGGTGAAAGGGGGGACGGGGACGGGGATGGAGAATTTTCACATCTACGTCCGTGCCCTATTTCAGCAAAAGGGATCCTTGAATCCACACCTCAACTTTTGTCATGGATATGAAATAAATTTCTGGCTAGCTCATGGATATGGAGTTTGTTTGGAACATTCATTTGTAGTTCCCTTTTTGTTTTTTTTATTCCCCAAAATTTATCAAAATTTATCAAAATTAATGTCGTGGTGTGTTTAGTGTAGAAAGCTTTTTATTTTCATTAAGATCATCTGGATTTTCGTCTATAGGTTTTTGTGGAGCGAAAAATGGGAAGTGGGGGAAGGGCTGAGTAAGAATGGGGACCCCAGTAAGAAATGGGGGATAATTTTCTTTTCCGTGAGAATGAAAATAGGCAGAGATTGAGCCAGGAATTTTGATTTGGGGGAGTATGAGATTAAAATTTCAAAGGTTGTGCTCTAAAAATAAGAAAGTATAAATAAAGGATAATGGTTGGGGGAGTAAGAAATGGGGGATAATGTTCGTATACGGATGATGTCTAGCGATGATGCCATATGTTTTTATCAAATGGTTACTCTTGAGTAGTCAGTTATTGAATATGATTAAATTATAGTTAAATTAAATTATGAGAAAGTATAAATAAAATTCTCAAATTGAGATCTAATTTCTACTTTGAATTATTCATTTTTAAAAGGATAATTATCAATTAGCAACTAATCACTTTTTTTTTCCTTAGTCGATCCTCTTTATTGAACTTTCATTATTGAAAATTCCTTCCATCTCTACACTTAACAAAACGGTAAATTAAACATCAGACAATCAAATGAACAGTACACTAAATTAGTGCGATTTCATGCTTTTCTTTCTTCAATATGCGATTTAAAGACGCGTTATCCGAGCCATTTCCCAAAAAACCCCTCCAACTCCACAAATCCGGGAAATCAACATCCACGCGCTACAAATCGCGTGCAGATTTTGGAAATTTCGCACCACCGCAGACCCCAACCACTATAAATTCACCACCTCCACCAGATCATAATCAAAAGCAGTTGCAGAAGAAAACAGAAAATAGAAGATAAGTACTTCTTTACCCCGAAGGAAAGATTGGAATCTCCAATGCAACCTCAAAACCCTAACCCTAATTCTTGATTCAATTAATTTTTTATTTTGAACTTTGGAGGAAACGAATAATCGAAGCAATAAAATTTGTTGAACTGAATCGATCTATTTATTTTTATTGTTATAATAATGTCTGCAATAGTGTGTGGCAAGAGATCGTTCTTCGAGGACGTAGACTCGGCGGCGTCATCGCCGGCGTCTGCCTCGCCACCGGCTTATAAGAAGTTCCGCTGTTCTTCGTCCACGTCGCCGGTTCGGTTTACGTACTCGCCGCCGGCTGCGACGAGTTCAATTGATCAGCTCAAGGCTTTGTTTCCTGATATGGAGATTCAGGTAACTTTGAAGTGTTATGTGGAGTTTTTTTGTGCTGAGTTTAGGATTCTGTTGGTACTAGGGTTCGTAGATCTGAATTTTCATGGGTTATTGCCTTTTTTTTTCTGCTAGAATTGGCTTTACTTAATGGTTGCCTTAATTCTTTGGTTTCGGCGTTTTTAGTAATGAAATTTCTACTTCTGTTCGTTTAAATGAATCTAATTATGCATGAATTGCTAACTTTGCTAAGTTTTATTTGATGGGAATGCTAATTTCCATACAATTTTGCAGCTGTATGGAGATAGTAGCTATTACCGATGATTTCTGCCCCCCGCCCCCCCGGCAACATTTTTCAAATAGTTATAATAAATATGGGTTGGTGGATAATGATGCATAAATTGCAATTTCAATAATTTAAACAATAGCAAGCTTGTAATTTGCCAAAAAAATGATGGGAAACCCGAGATGTAGTTGCAGATTCTATTGTGATCCTTTGTCCATTTAATAGTTGCTTCTATGCTGTTTACATGTTAATGCAGTTATAACAGATCACTTGCACTTCTGATGACAGATTTCCATTATGGACACTAATCTTTTTGAATATTTGAAATATGAGAAATGCATGAATTCAACTTTAGATCATATGTGCGTTTAGGTCCTCTTGATATTTGGTAAAATCCTTAGTTGTTGTCATTTGCTAATATTGTCAATTTTCTTCTGATTCCACTGGTTTAGAGGCTTAATTCTTCTTCTTCTTATCATTTTCATGACTGTTTTCAGCTTCTAGAGAAAGCTTTGGAAGAGTCTGGCAATGACTTGGATTTGGCTATTAAGAGTCTTCATGACCTTTGTCTTGGATATTCCAAGGGCCACTCGTGCTCTACTGCTCAAGAAGATGCAACTATGGAAAGAGGTATTTCTTTACATTTCATAGACAAAGCAAGGGCATGTGGCTTGATAATTGGGATTCTATGGTACATGCTTGTCTGTTACTATGCATGTTATTCTAGTCTAATATTTTTACACTGTTATGATGATAGACTTTTGCATCATTTGTCTATGTCTATATGCATAATTATTGTGTGTTTTTTGTATTTATTTGTATTATTGTATTATTGTATGAATTCAATTAGTTGAATTGCATGTTGACAAAAACCTTATAAGGACCATGTTTATTCATCCTTGGGGTCAAGGCATGTACTATGTTACACTATGTTGAATCTTATCAAGTGTTCAGGAGCATGATCGGTCCTCTTCTATAAAAATTGGATAAAAAATAACGATCTTAGAAATTAGCAGATGAGTGATTCTGTCAAGTTGGAGACTGCAAAACACCATTCTGCCTCTTGGCCTCTATAGTCTGTACTATCTATATGATCACTTGACATCTACGTTACCTAATATTGGAGCGGCGGTTCGTGAAGAGGGTCAAAGATATTTTACCATTTAAGGCAAAGTGCATCCGAATATCATTAGAAATGATAAAACAGTTTATTTAGAGGTCGATCAAGAGAGAGAATTTTGCCATTAGTCACATTTCCATATGAAAGATTGACATGGTAGAGTTTTGTGACGTGGCATGTCACCCAATTATATTTGCCATTTACTTGACGTCTGGATAAACTTCATTTTCAGAGAAGTTTTTCTTTCTTCTTCTTCTTCTTCTTCTTCTTTTTGGGCATGATATCTTTTATGCTTAAGTGAGAACTATGTTTTCCAACTTCACTTGCATTACTAATTAAATCTCAATACTGTGAACTTTGTCCAGCAGTCATATAAATGGTTTGTGGATTCTTAATTCCGTTTGACATTTTAACAAATACAGTAATTTTGATCATGCGTCATTGGCAGGTGCAACACCAACTACTGGGGATGCAGTTCCTTTGCAGGATCCTCAAGTCCAAAACAACCTACCAGCGGATGGTGCAGAATGGGTGGACTTATTTGTGAGGGAGATGATGAGTGCTACTAGCATAGATGATGCCAGATCCCGGGCAGCCAGCATTTTGGAGAGTTTGGAGAAATCCATCCACTCCTGTGCTAGTGCTGAGGCAGCTAAAAGTTTCCACAAGGTTGGGATCCATATTTTGTCTCACGTATCTCCTTGATGTAAATCAATTAAAGAATTGCAAATGGGATTAGATGTTGATGATAAAGATATACTGTTGAAAGCAATCCGATTTTACTGAAAGCTTTTTCACTGCTTGATGAATTTTGTGGTGCCCTCTTGGCTTGCTTCTGGATATTTCTTATAAAATTATCTGTGTGTTTTACAATGGCAAAAGATGTTTCCAGATTTGTGTGTTGACTAATTGGTCTATAAAAGAAATCACTGCTAATGCTCTTGCATTGGACATTTGAGAGTTATCAAATCCGTTTGTGTTTACGGTTATCTTCCTGTTCTTTTAGGAAAATGTGATGCTGAAGGAACAAATCGAGGTACTTCTGCGGGATAATGTCATCCTAAAACGCGCTGTTGCCATCCAGCATGAACGCCAAAAAGAGAATGATGAGAGGACTCAAGAGGTTCAGCAATTGAAGCAGTTGGTGACTCAGTATCAGGAGCAGTTGCGAACCCTTGAGGTCAGTGCCATAATTTCATATCATCTCATCTTAAGAAATTTAACACTCTGCTATTCAAAAATTATGATATTTTGTCTTTTGGTATACGTGCTTAGTAAAACACCTGGCCGAATTGCTGTTAATGCAGGTGAACAACTATGCATTGAGTTTACATTTGCGTCAGGCTCAGCAGAGCAACCCCATCACTGGACGTTTCCATCCAGATGTATTCTAATTCTCATAAAAGTTTGGAACTCAGTTATCAAGAGTGCTGCACCAGCTGCTGTAGCTTTATATAGGTTGTGTAACAAAATGTTCAATACTAAAATTATGTAGGTTGTGAGAACTCCATCTTTATATGAAGTCATGTAAGTTGGTGGCCATTTTTCCGAGCGTTGGGCCTTATTAATTTCCTCAGGTTATGGCAATTAGCGGTCTGTTTGTGCGTGTTACTTTGTGTTGCTGTCCTGTGATTTCTCTCTTTTCTGGTTTGTTTTCTCTATTTAAATGTTACGCACTTCTAAAAATACTCGTGAAAACCACTTTCATTAGGAGGGTATGTGATTTGGGGTCGTCCAAGAGTAGACCAATAGATCAGACAATTCGAGTTGAGTCTCGCTTCTTCCTCCTTTGCAGGTGCACAGTTGATGTCATCCCAAGAGACTAGTTCGGCTAGTCTATTTGTGAATAAGGAGAACGAAACATGTCAGAAAAGATGGTTGTACACAGTTGATAGATAGGTTATAGAAATCCACTTGTGCATAAGTCAGTAAGACTATTAAATAAACAAATTTATATCAAATAAACATAAGCGAATTTGTATAATTTGGAGCTTAAATTTATCCAATATATATATATATGTATAATTTTTTCACTCTTTAAAGTATTTTTATTCACGTGTTCTCTTCTTATAAGGTCAGGTGATTCGTTTCGAGTGGAATCGAGATTAGTGCTAAGAGCAAATTGGTCATTCCAGTTTATTTTACTCATCGGGCGGCAATTGAGGCGACCGAATCAGCTTTGGGAAAAGATAACTCTTACGCTTTTTCGCACTCGACTTGTTTGTTTATCTATTTTCAAATCATTCACCATTTTGTTTTACTACCTGAAAAATAGTTTTTTGAGTTTTCAGAATTTTTAGGATGTAATTTAATCCATATGTTCAAATAAGATTTTAGATTATGTTACTACTATACAAATAAAACGTCAAAGGGTCATCTATATCTATATCATATGTAAAGTGTAAGATCCTCGAATAATTATTTTGGTAATATATTTTCATGTGTTATATTTTAAATATCCTTAATATCAACCCACCGTAATAAATACTTACGAATAGTAGTATAAGATGAGTTGAACTAGCTTATACATATAACGAGCTAGCTCGAGTTTATTGAGCTTGAGCTCATTATTGAGTTGAGCTTAAGTTCTAAGTTCTAACATAGATGTTTGAAAGCTCATGAGCTTTTATGTTTTTATGTATATTTTTATATTACTTGAATATTTAAGTTATTAGTAATAATAAAAGTTCCCAATATTTTTATTTTCATTAATAATGAAATGAGATGAAGTAATACACACACACACAAATATTACATTAAAATAATTGTGACATAAAATATAAATAGTATTATAATAATATCTAAAACAATAAAAAATTGAGTTGATTAATATTTTATTTTGGTGAGTAAGCTCGAACTCAAGCTTGAGCTTGAGTTTGAGCTTAAGCGTAATTTTACGAGCTCATATAAAAATTAATGAGTTCGGACTTGAGCTCAACTCATTTATCTTACCTACAAATCAATAAAAATTATAATCTATTAATTTATCTATTTGTATTAAATTATGTAAATATTTATATTAAACTTATTATTAAATACACAAGAATCAAGCATTTATTATACTTTAATATATATTTGTATACATCAATTATTTTACACACACGTCGAATATATCATCTCTAATATGACTATAATAAATCCAAATAGTGATGCGTAATTATTTATTTATAAAATAAAAAGGGGGAAAAAAAAAACTCGGTGCAGTTATTTAACAAAAAACGCGCGGGCTGTCCGGAAGGAAAAATAATTAAAAACCTGCTGCAAAGTATAGATAACACGGCAGCGCGTCACACTCACGCCACAATCGTTCTTCCCTCCACGCATACCCGGAGAAGGAAAGAAAACCCCATCTCAGTTTCAGTTGTAACTACCAACTGAAATTCGATCCACTTAAGAACAATGATTAAATCCACTTACAACTCTCCGCATTCTAACATACCAAGATTCTCCAAGAACAACCGGTTACAATTTCAAGGAATTTCTGAAGAACTGCTCGACAATCTGCTACAATGGCCGCCGTTTCACCATCTTCCTTAAGCTTTACTCCCCCGAGGCCGAGAAGTTCATTCTTACCTTTGGCATCTTCCTCGTCTTGTTTCTTTGCAGGAAGGGTCTCCTTGCGTGGCAACGGGGAGCTTCTGCGGGTTTCTTTATCCTCTGCTACTCAAATGAATAAAACGTCTGTGAGGAGGTTTAGGAGAGCTGTGGTGGTGGCTGCAGCTGATTATTACTCCACTCTTGGAGTGCCGGAATCTGCTAGTAGCAAGGAAATTAAGGCTGCTTATACAGAGTTGGTTAGGCAGGGACAATGGGAGGAAATTTTTGAGTTAGTCTTTATTTGTCAGTTATTGCCTGGAGTTTGGGATTGTGCTTTTTACACGTTATGGAAAGTTTATTTCTTTAAAATAGGTGGGTCTTAAATGTGTTCGGTTCTTGGAGCCATTTGAAATGTGGTGAGGTCTGCAAAGAGCTTATAAATGTGCGTGTATGTGTATGTGTATACTGATCCTTGAATAATTGAAATCACTGTTTGATTTTTGTATGTCATTTTCGAATATAATGATTTGGTATTGTTGCATTCTCTTGTAATTGTAATTCAATTTACCATGGGGCATCTGAGCATTCAGTCATTTTCTTCTAGAGGTGAATCATCCTTTTCTGAAATCTGTAAATAAACTATTTTGTGGTTTTTCTGCACCTCTACAAAGTTTCTTCTAATTATTTTCTCACAGCATAGAATGTATTTCTCCTCTATTTCTCATTTGGATTCTCTGCTGTGTTCCAAGCTTCAGTTAGCATAAGTTCTGGAAAATAAGTGCTGATTGGGACTAAATAGTTTGATTGAAACGAAGAGAAGAAAGTCATGGATGGAAGCATAAAATGCATCTTTAATGTCGCCATTTGATGAAAACTTAAAATTATTTGTGCTTATTTAAAATTTATTCATGTTCCTTAAAGTGTATAATGTTTTTGTCCTTAAAATTTATTAATGTTCCTACTGTTCAGGTACATATGCTATTGGTTGTAGTTCAGATTCCCATGTATTTTCTCAGGCTTTGGGTTTTGCATTTCTTTGAATTTGTTCTGGAATACAAGCAGCCAAGAAGTTTCCCTGCAGCATGGGTAGAATGGTACAATTTTTTTATTTTTTATTTTTTATTTTGACCAAATCAGAAAACGAAGCCGCTAACTATAATCTTCACCACAAATCTGATCAGTTAGAAATCCACGACCTACTTGAGGGGCCGTCTGTTGGCTAATATAAATCAAGATTAATCAGATTTTTTGCGGAACTGTAGATTTTGTGTCACAATGACTGACTTAGCTCTCAGACGTTCAGTCAGACCCCGAAAAATAGAAAGGAAGGGCCAAATTAATACTCGTAACTTAAAATTGGCTTCCATCGGACCATAACTGATAAGGTAAACTATAGTAATACAGTATATTCCTGTGTTACACCTACAGGTTTTCTGACATGGCTCTATGTAACTTTTGCTTGAATCTTTTTATGTATCCAATTATATGATTGCTTGGAAACAAAACTCTGCAAAGGGAAATTAGGTTCAAATTAAATAGGGAAGTGCGGATGCTATATTTCACTAGCTTTCTCGAAATGGTAACTTGCTGGGATGTGGAATAGGTTAAGACAGGTGAAGCAACGACTGAAGTGCAGATTCTTCCAGGTACTCAACCTGGAGCTGTACTTACATCAATACATTGTGACCATCTGTTCACTATTAAAATTTGCATCCCAGTGTATATCAGGTATGTTGAACTCTGCTTTACTGTAAATTTAGTGCTATAGAAAATCGAAGACTATTTTCCGTGTTACATTCTTTTCCTTATTGCTCCCTTGATTACAGATATTTTTGAGTATTTTCTCCTTTTTCTTTCTTCTTCTTCTTTTTTTTTTTTTTTCTTCTTCTTTCTCTTTTCCCTTCACGACTTTGGGAAAACATGCTTTTGGTTGTGTATAAACGAACCTTTTGGGTTCAGCATGGTGGATTTATTGTTGAAATCACATTTATATGATTGATCAACTAATTGTGATGCTAATAATCATTTGTTATTTCTGTAATAAGCTGGAAGCTAGGATGCCTGAATTCTTTCATCTTGTTACTCTTGTATTTATGGTTGATTGAGACTAGTGGATAACTTGATACCTTAGGTATTGTCTTCAATTGACATGTTTAATACACCCATTGAATATTCCCACATTACCATTTTTAGTAATAAGTTTTCTTTACATGGATCAATGATCCTGCTGTTGCTCCCAATTAGTTCACATACAATATTTGTAAGAGTAGCTCTCTTCTCTCATTTCTATTTTCAGTGAAGAAGAACGTGAACTTCTTGAGGAGCTTGCTTCCTGTGGTCGTGTTCCTGCCAACTGTGCAAGAACTCGCCACAGGCTTCAACAACCGGCTGAATGGTCCTTTAAAGATTTTCAAATTAACTTGAAAAGTTAAGCTGATCATGATTGTCCTAATTATTTTCAGGGACAAGTATTTTCAGGATATTACCAATTATACGTTCTGCAACAGAAATATGATTGTTCTTTTTTTTTTTTGTTTAAAAAAATATATCTTAGAAGCTTGAAAAACATGTTATAAGATACAGGAGCTTATAAGATTTTCTAGATAACCTTAGCGAAACACCCTCTTGATATCTGATCTGATCTCTGCATTGCAGGTGGAAACATAGAAAGTGAAAAGACTTCCACTGCAGAAAATACTGATGAATCAGAAGATCAAAATGAGTTGTGGAAGAAGTTGAAGATTTTGCTGGGTAAATTTTCATCATCATTTTCCTATAGTTTGCTGGAGATGCTGAGCAATTATTGAGTTTCTAATATTACTCATCAGATTCAGTGATTAATAAAGTATATTATCTTGCTAAACCAAGATAAAGCATGTAATATTTGTGTTTTGCTTGTTGGCAGAAAACATCAGAATCATACTTATCTTACACTTTTCATATTGTCGTTAATTCTCGCTAATACGATTGTGCATTAAACAAAACCACTTTTCCTTCAGGTCTGTGGCAAGTCGAGCTTTAAAATGGCTCAAAGATAACTTCTAATTCTTGGACAACATTCATCCTTGTTGAACTGTCAGACACTGACAGACAAACTGAATTCGAATCTTGTGGGAACTTCTTTTTCCTTATTTCTCTCGTCTTGGCTGCCGTAAGATTGTGTCATGATTTAGCACAGCATGAACCTTAATTGTATTCTTGTATTTTCATTTTGTGTCTTACTGGAGTCAGGGGAGCACCATGTTCTTATCAATTTATGGGAATTGACATTCTGAAAGACTGAATATTTGCTTGGCTTATGGTCTTTAGTTTCTCTTGGTTCTGGAGTTTTTGCCTTCAGGATAATACCAAGGAAAATTATAATTTTCTTTCTTATTATATCTTTCCTCAATTTTTTCTTTAAATAACGAAATGAACTTGAGATTTCATATTTCTTTAATTTTATGTTTCTTTTTCATTATATTTTCTTTTCCTTATCAAAATCTTTAAACAAAAGGCAGTGTAAATGAAATATAGACTCTAAATTGCAACATTTGTCCGTATTAGGATGTGGGGAAGTATTCACTATATACAAACCATTGTAAATTTGTTGCGCTCCAATCCACTACTTACAATGACGTCACTTTTGAAATGTATTCCATCCTATGAACCTTCAGGGATGAACTTTTAAAATATCTCATAAAATGTTTTCAAAAACTTGTGAGAGCAATTAGTTAAACGCATATTATCTTGACATTTATTTAAATTTCATCTTTCTTTATTGCTTTTCTCTCCTTCCAAAAGCATTCAAAGGATGAAGTGTTGGATAATATATTACTGGGTGCATGCAATAACTTTTCAAAAGTACTTTTCAACTCTAATTAAGTTTCGTAATATTTCAAAATGCCTTTTTTACTCTTGATTCTCTAAAACTAAGATGAGAAAGAGTGTAAGTTAGAAGCAAACCTTTCCCAATTTCAACTGCTTTTTGATATTTTAACTTTTATTTCTAAATATTCTCAACTTTTACTAAATTTTTTTTCACAACTTTCTCTACAATTTTAGCTTGTCCAAAAAGCTTTTGGAAACCCATTGCAGTATCAAGATTTGCAAAGTTGGTTTGGGCTTGCTAGTTTATCCTTAGGCCCAAATGTAATCTGGCCCATTTGTTCTCCGACGCCGTTTCCTTTGTATGCAAACCACGCAAAAGGCAGCTGATTCTTCCAATCCATCCTCTCTCCATCTGCACCGGCGAACCCTTCCTAAACCAGAATCCTGCCCTCAAAACCTACCCCAATTCATTCCTTTCAGTTAGAATTACCGTGAATCAGTGAAAATGGTGCTTGCGCAGCTAGGGGGAAGCATTTCGCGTGCTCTTCAGCAGATGAGCAACGCGACAATTATTGACGAGAAGGTGCTAAATGATTGCCTCAACGAGATTACACGCGCGCTTCTCCAGGCCGATGTACAGTTCAAGCTCGTTCGCGACATGCAGACCAATATCAAGAAAATCGTCAATCTTGATGATCTCGCCGCTGGCCACAATAAGCGCAAAATAATTCAACAGGTAAGTGGAATTTCAATTATTCTATTTGATGGTTTATTGGTCCGATTTGAGCAGGGAATTTAATCCCCAGCTGAAATTATCTGTTTATTTATTTACTTTGGGAATTGATGGTGTGGAAGAAATTTTAGTCTGGGGGGTTATTCTGGCACACGAGAAAAGAAGAAAAAATTTGTTAGATAATTATTTGTGAGTGGGATTGTCTGCTTGTTTTTGTGAGTGGGAAAACAAAGTTGGGGATATGTTAGGATGATGAAACAGGAGTGTTGGATGTGATCAATTTGCTTCTTAAGTTGAGGGTATGTTAGGATGATGAGACAGGAGTCTCGGATGTAATCAATTTGCTTCATTTCTCTTTGCGGGATGACAGAAGGATGGTATTTCAGATGAAGTGTTAGAAGGCGAGCCTCTCTTTTTTTTTTTCCCTCTTAATTCCATTGAAAAGGTATGGGTTTTTTTTGTTTGTGAACTTGTGGTTTGTGGGGAGCATTGAATTAATAGTGGATTTGGAGCATAATTTGGATTTCATTTCTGTTCGCGGGATAACAGAAAGATGGTGTTTTTAAATGAAGTGTTAGAAGGTGTGCTAGGTATGGGATTTTTTTGGTTGTGAAATGGTGGCTTGTGGGGAGCATTGAATTAATAGTGGATTTGGAGCATAATTTTGATTTTATTTCTGTTTGGGGGATAACAGAAGGATGGCTTTTTTGAATGAAGTGTTAGAAGGTGAGCTTTTTATGATTTACTATTGGAAATCTATTTTTATTATGTTTACTTGATTGTGGGGAAAGAAGAAAGAACATTTGGGTGATTGTGTTTCTGCTTCAGAGTGAGATAATGTAGATTAGACTAAGTCTGAGAGTTTTTGTGGGTTTAAATTTATTTTGATTTATATTTTTCCCAGTGTGGCAATACTTATTATCTTAAACATAAATTTATATATGTAGGCTGATCTGATTAATTTCATTTTCTTTTCTAAGATTTGCGTCTGTATTTTTCTTCAACCTTGTTACTTGGTGTTTTCATAGACAAATTTGGCTTGCCAAATGCCATTTTCAATATAAACATGTGGACAACACATGCACATTTATTAAGCATGTCCGTGTATCCTCTTGTGTAAAACTTAATTATAATTTTTGTTATCTTGTCTGACTCTATGCCTAAATGCTATACTACTGTGTTTGGATGCGGATCAAGCAGTATCCTCACTTCTGTTGTCACATTTCTCTACTGTCTTTAGTATTTGCATAATTTATTTATTAATGTGTTTAACTTTTTAGGCCATCTTTAATGAGCTGTGTAAGATACTGGATCCTGGGAAGCCTTCGTTCACACCAAAAAAGGGGAAAACTAGCGTTGTTATGTTTGTTGGTCTGCAAGGTATGCTCTTATCATAAAGAAGGCAGCATGTTGATTGGATAATGTTAGTCATTTGCATGGATTGTATATAGCGGAGTGCTGGCTGGAAATTCTTATCATTTTGTCAACTGGCATGCATATTCTCCAATATTTGTTTGGCTGGATATGAGTGATGCATTGAGTATGCACTACAGATGCTATTGTTTTGAATTTTTGCTCATGGTTTCTTTATCTTTGATATAAAGGATTTCATAATGGACGTATACTTGATTCTAGGATCTGGGAAAACGACGACGTGTACAAAATATGCATACTACCACCAGAAGAAGGGCTGGAAACCTGCATTGGTTTGTGCAGATACATTCAGAGCTGGTGCTTTTGACCAGCTGAAGCAGAATGCAACTAAAGCTAAAATTCCTTTCTATGGAAGGTAACTTTTTTAATATTAGCTGGTGGATAAGTTGTGAGTTTCTTGTTTAGATTTTACCACCTGCTGTCCATGTAATAAAAATTCCTTTACTACCCGTGCTAGAAATGAAGAACTAAATTGCTGCTCACTCATTTTTCTGAGAAACAAAATCAATGTGATGGTTTTCAAGTGCAGTCATGCAAATGGACTTCTAAGAAAAAAGCACCACAGGATTACTAGTAAATACAGGATAGTGTGTGATTTGGATGGTGAAAAGAATTCACATTTCTGGTGATATGCTTTTAGAAATCCATCATTGATTCTAGGGTAATTTGAAAAAAAAAAATGCACTTCGCTCGATATGTTATACAACTGTTTTGTGATGATTCTGAGCAAAGTTGGAGAAATCCTATTTTTATCATGCACGTTACCATGTGCATTGTGTTACTTCTGCATCTTTTGAAGAAGAAAACAAATTCTTGCATGTTATCTTTGTTTTTCTTTTTTCTTTCCCCCGGGCCTGCATGGGTTGTAAACTGAGCAAACAACAAGGTGACTTTGTGATGATAGATGTGGAGGTTCTTACATATTCCTCTTGTCTACTGGTTTTTATTTAATTTAAATTTTCATTTAGTAAAATATCTGAGATGGTCTTATGTCAAGTCAATCTAATTATTTATTGTAAGAAAATGGTAGATCTTTTACCCTTGTGGATGTGGATCACTAAATACCCAAAAGTATGGATATTGATTCCATGAAAACATGTGGAGGAAATACATTGTAGGTAAATAGCATCTGTTGCTTCAATCTCTTTGATTTCTCTTGGGCAACGAATACTATTTCTATCGACATCCAAAGAAATCTTTATTCTAAAAGGATCAAAGTTGCAGCTGCTCTCAATTTGTTGATTCTGCATCGAAGTATTTGTTATTTGATGCTGCGAGTAGTTTTTCCCTTTTCTTTTTTCTTTTTCTTTTTTTTTTTTTTGGGGGTGCTTTTGCTTTTGCTTTTACTTTAATAGAAGTTGATATATTTTCTAACAGCTATACAGAGTCCGATCCTGTGAGAATTGCAGTTGAAGGTGTTGAAAGATTCAAGAAGGAAAATTGTGATCTCATAATTGTTGATACCAGTGGACGTCACAAGCAGGAAGCAGCTCTTTTTGAAGAGATGCGTCAAGTTTCTGAAGCAACGGTAGGCTCTTATGTGCTACTCATGGTTTTTTGTTTACACTATTGACTGAGTAATTGCTACATTGTCATTTGAACATTTCAGAAACCAGATCTGGTAATATTTGTCATGGATAGCAGTATTGGTCAAGCTGCCTATGATCAAGCTCAAGCTTTCAAACAGAGTGTTGCAGTTGGAGCTGTTATTGTCACCAAAATGGATGGGCATGCTAAGGGAGGTGGTGCTCTTAGTGCGTAAGTTTAGAAGCTCTCTTATCAAAAATTTCTAGTTAAATGATGGAGTAGCAATTCAATGTATGGGAATGATGCACCGGACATCTCCTGATATGCTGGTGCCCAAGGATCTTTCATAGAAGGGTTAGAGAAGTTCACTTGGTGTCGGCTCTTTTCGTAGCATCAGGTGTAAGAAACTCTAATTTGTTATTGGAGATTGCAGAGTCCATCAAGACAACAAGCTTGTGGACAGATGGACTATGGGATCATTAGCCTAATTTGAGAGATGTTAAGAGTCAGAAGTTTATGAGAGTCTCGTTTCATTGGATATTATTCAAACATATAGCAAACTAAGAGTAAATGACCTGATTAAAACTTTTATCCTATAAACATATAGGTTGTATCACTTGTAGTTATAAGAGGCAGGTAAGTACAGTTTCTAGCTGAATAATGGGGGAGGATTTAGACAGAAGAAAAGTACCGGTGGCGTGCATTCTTCTATGTCCATACCGATTATTCACTTAACCAGTTTTATTAGAGAATTGTTGTTTATTGTGGCCTTTATGTGTGAGAGAGTACGCCTTCTCATAAGGATACTATCATGATCCATGAATAGGTCCCATTTAATGCAACTCTATTACTCTTTTACTTGGCACAAGTGAACAACAGTTAAGCACCATGTTTTGTATGTTTGAATCAGACGGATGTTAATGTGTCTTCCAATTTATCTGCAGTGAGGTTCAAATTTAATACTAAACAAGCAAGTAGTGATTTAAGCCTTAACAAGGCATGTCCAACAGTATGTTGCGCATGTAACTGATGGGATGATGACATTAAAGTTGGGAAGTCACTTGCAAGTTGTGGTTTTTGACGTTGTGGATGCATTTAAGTTTAATTTAATATATAAAGGGAACTATCCAGTACAGAGACATCAATTACCATGATATGCTTTAATGTGGAGAACATGTTTTACTCCTTCTGCTCCATTTGCAGAGTTGCAGCAACAAAAAGTCCAGTCATATTTATAGGGACGGGTGAACATATGGATGAGTTTGAAGTATTTGATGTCAAACCATTTGTGAGCCGTCTTTTAGGTTGGTATCCGTAATCAGAATTGCAATAGTTTTGCTGTCTTTGTTCAAATAAATAATATTTCTATATTTCTATTTTAATAGGTATGGGTGACTGGTCGGGATTCATGGACAAAATTCATGAAGTTGTTCCTATGGATCAACAGCCTGAGCTTCTCCAGAAGCTTTCTGAAGGCAACTTTACTTTGAGGATTATGTACGAGCAATTTCAGAATATACTTAAAATGGGTCCTATTGGTCAGGTCTGTCAGTTGCCTGCCAATTTCCATGGAATTCTAATGGCTTGCTCTAATTTTTCTAGTTAGTCCATGATGTTGTGATTTTTGTTGGTTAATGCATGCCAATCCTTTGTTCCCTCAGTTTGCCAACATTTTTAAGCAAAGTATCCTTTTCATGCATGTCGATATCATTTTGTTCTCAGCCAAAATTCTTCATGCCATATCTTTTTGCTGCCTTGGAAATGATTACTTGTAGTAGAATCTTGGGTCAAGGCGGACCTGGTTTTCAATGGCAATACGATATGCTTCTTGTTTAATATGGATCCATGACAGATATTTGATTATTTTGCTTATGCCAATGTTTTGCAAGTATTACATACAATGACTATAGTGTGAACTATTAAAGGAGAAGTAGGTATAATTTATTTTTTGACGTATGTTCGGCCTCGTGAAAGTTCTCATAGAAGCTTATTTTCCTATTGTTTCATGCACAAGCATGTGAAATCTGAAGCTAATTGATTTGTGCAGTAGTTGTATATGACTAAGACCCGTCTTTTCTTTGCAGGTATTCTCCATGCTTCCAGGATTTAGCCAAGAGTTGATGCCCAAAGGCCGTGAAAAGGAAAGCCAAGCAAAGATTAAAAGATATATGACAATGATGGACTCAATGACTAATGAAGGCAAGTCTTTTACCACATGAAGCAATTTGTCTTTGATGAGTCTAAAATTTAATTATAATATGACATCAATATTGTATCACACATGCATCAGTTGTTCCAAGTCCATTAATTTACAAGTAAACACTGCAGAGTTGGACAGTTCCAATCCCAAACTCATGAATGAATCTCGAATCTTGAGGATAGCTAGAGGGGCTGGTCGTCCCGTGAGAGATGTAATGGAAATGTTGGAAGAGTACAAGCGGCTGGCCAAGATTTGGAGCAAGATGAAGGGACTCAAGATTCCAAAGAAGGGAGAAATGAGTGCCCTATCGCGAAACATGAACGCACAACATATGAGTAAAGTCCTTCCACCACAGATGCTGAAGCAAATTGGTGGCATGGGTGGTTTGCAGAACTTGATGAAGCAAATGGGTTCTGCCAAGGATATGATGGGTATGTTTGGTGGTGGGGAAAAGTAGAGTTGTTGTTTATTATGTAAAAGGATATGTGCAAAATACAGGTTGAGTTCATGTTCAAGATTTGTCGGCCTAATTTCCAATCTCCCAGCTTTGATTGTTGCTTGTTAATATAGCCAGTGCAGATTTTGATGTTCAGGAAAACTGTCCTTTATATAAGTCGACAAAATTTCAGTTAACGATTGTTTTAGTTCTGTATTAGCTGCTACTTTTCACTGAAAAAATGTGTACCAGAGGTAAATTATTTGCTTACATTTAAGAGAATCTTTTAATGATGAATTCTTTCTTGCTTTGTTTTATTTATTTATTTTCCCATTTTCTGAGATAATCTTTCATTTTGCTGCATCATTACTCCAGTCTAGCCTGGTAGTAGAGGAAATAGGTGGTATTCAGTTCACGGGCCACTAAAATCTTTTAACATGCGGAGGACCAGTAATGGCGCATTACTTCTTTTATTGTGAATGGCGGAATGTATTTAGATACAGAGGATACAAAGAAAACATTCTCTAAATTACATCATGTTTCGGAGAACTTGATCGATTGTGACAGTTTTTCTTGAAGGGCCATCTTCTTTGGCTGTTTGAGGGCTGTCGAGAGATTCATCAATCATATTTAGAGCACACTGGATAACAGAATTCACCTGTTTCCTCAAAATGGCATTGTCAATGAAAACATCTGTTAGCATCTTCCTCAATTTATCATCTGTAGTCGTCACATTGTCACTTTCATGACTTAAGATTGTCACAGGAGTTGCAGTGTCTCGTGCAACGAGTTGTGCCTGTTTAATGCCATGAATCATTAATAAAATACAATAAGCACAAATTGCAATGTGTGTCCATCTACAAAATAGCAAAGGCCTCAGTGGCAATGAGTGAAATTTGCGGAACAAATGAGTGGCAGTCAGCTGTTCTCAGCATTCACTAATTTGGAAAGGTGAGGACTAAATATCCACATGCATAATGTTAGCTCAAGGGTCAATGCTTTAGAGGTTCCACAAGTCTCCCATTCACGTTCAATTTGATGGTTGTCATTTGCTATCTGAGCTAATCCCAATTCAGCTTAGTCAACTTCATCTCTATTAAGCAACTGGTGTCTTTATCCTTGAGTTGAGGAGCAGGTGAAGTGGGCTTCCAGGCTTAATTAATATCTCGAAGAAATGCAACTACAGAATGCAATTGGTAAATAGCAGAAAGATAAAGAGTGGGCTAATTTTATGAAATAAGGTTAATTAAGATAGAGATTTTGAGATACAAAGATTGCTCAAGTCTATCGGTTGGTCAAATTTTCTATAATTTTATGCCTTTACGAATCAGTGAAACCCTCTGTCATGTTAATAGAGGGGTAATTTCCAAATTGCCTGTATAATGCAATCTACTAACTAGTAACTCGTTTCTCATAAAGGGCACAAGTTAAGTTTAACGCCAACGGATTGCAGTGGGTCATGAAGTACCTCTGCGAGAAGAAGACCAATACGGTTCTCAGATCTAGCCAATAGATCAAGAGCATCAGTTGGAGACCAAGCACCCGTCTTTAGCTTATTTTCTTGCTCAAACAGAAAATTAACACTGCATTCTTCGAGCTGTCTACGAAGAATTTCAAATTCATGCAACAACTTTGCGTTGGCGGCATTGACATGTTCCCGTTTGGTCCTCTCCTTTTGTAGTCTTGTCTATAAAGAGAGCATAAGCATAAACCATTATTTGGTGCTACGAATAAGCACTAACAAGATCAAGGTCAAATCTAGAATCAAAAGCAAACTTCATGGACTTCAGAGCCAGGCATCACAACATTTCATAGTGCACATGGACAAATGCACGTGCGGCTGGAGGAAGGTAGGAAAGGATACTATAGTAACTCAGAAAAATCTGAAAATGGGAGGTTTAGAATCAATGCTTTGACCACAACTTAATCAAATCAATACTTAAGACGTAAATTTTCTCAATGTCTTCTAACTGCAACATATTTATTGTCTCAGCTTGTTACTATGTTGAGCACAACATTAGGATCCTGTTGACATTGCCCTACGTTTGAGCACATGTTCTTGAGCATAAACTTGAGAATTGTACTAGAATTAAGTAGAAATTTACCTCAAACTCTGTCTTCTCTCGTGCCAATCTGTCAAGCTCCTGCCTCAATTCCGATTGAGAACTTCGAAGTGATTTAATTTCTCTTACGAGGAGTTTAACGTCATTTTTTGATTTCAACTCTGCCTCTTCATGACATTTCTGCAAGTTTTTAAGCTGCTCCCTAGCCAAATCCAACTCTTGCTGTAATGCTTCATTCTCTTTAATGATTGAAGTTTTTGTTGCTTCAGCAAGAGCTTTTTCATCCTGGTTTTTCCACAAGTATTATTAACTTTGGAGGGAAAGGAGAATGGAGTAAAGTTCATATGAGAACAGCTTCAGACCTGTTCAGCTTTCAACCTGAGCCCCATCTCCACAGACTTTCTTCTAAGTTCCTCCGTGTCCCACTGCACCTGAGTAAGTCTCTCTCTTTCAATTAAAATTGCCTGCTCCAGATTTTCTTTGCCACTCTTTTTTGTAGATTCAAGTTCAGTTTCCAAAACTTTAACCTTCAATAGGCAACACTAACCTTATCACCGATTCAATATAATATCACAATGTTTGTTGGTGAGAACCCATATCAATATAATCAGATGGCATCACGGACACCGCTTACATTCACCACAAAAACATTCTCATGCTTTCTCATTTTCTTAAGTTCTGCTTTCCTTTCATTTAGGAAATTATGCAAAGTTAGATCCTGAAAGTTAATTCCTGTCATGCATGATATTATTACAAGGATATATATATATATATATTAGCATTTGCAGGGGTTAAAGCATACATTGCAAGAGAAGAGTCAGGTTGGTGATTGGAAGCTTTAAATTACCCATCATTATGCACGAACTTGAAATGCAGAAGTAGCAGTTTGCTGCTGGACTAATAGAGAGATGAAACAGGTGAAAGAAAGCAACCAGACCAGTAGTGTGTTATAGAGAAAATGTGTTATGAGAAATAGTAATCGTGTGATTGAAATTCGAGTATACCTTTGTGGCAAGATACTGTCTTACAGCAAGCTCTTGATTTAATCTTGCTATAAGATCCTCTACATCAGTTTTTGATGTGACTAATCGTTGTTGCAGGGTATTGAGAAGTCTTTTCATCTTCTGCTGTTCATTCATTGGAAGAACCACCAGTTTATCATGTAGCAATTGCAAATCTGTGCTGGCAAGGGTGTCCATGGCTTCTGAAGCTTCAACACTTCCAGAACATTTAGATGAAGTACCACTATCTTGGTGAACCTCCCACAAATTTGAAATTTCATTTGGTGTAGCAGATCTTGCGTCTTTTAGAGGACTCTCTCTTAACAAATGTTGGCTAACCATAAAAGAGGTATTCAAGCCAGGATTATGTATAATACCATCATGATGCTGAGGCAAAGTATATGAAGCACCCATATCAATCTTGTCCAAGTTAATTCTTCCATCAAACAACTTTTCTTCCTTCCTTTCACTTAACTCATTGGAGAGAGCAGCATTATCATTTTCAGACAAGGCCTTATTCACAGTTGCTTCAGTCAGCCTGGCCAAAGCATTGTCAGAGTTATCCTTGCTAAATTCAGAGTAGTTATTCTTCTTCATATACACAGCTGGGTCAATCTCAGATGTCTCGTAAGTAGAATCATTAACATTATCTAACACTAATGCCAAGGCGCCAGCAGGCACAGAGACATCAGAGTGACTTGAAATTGGATCTGATGAACTTCCCCTATTGCAACTCAAATTTACATCCGCCACATGATGACTTGACTCGTGGAATGCTGAATAGTGGGTATAAGCAAATGAGGTAATTTAATTTTTTTAGCGGTTCACCAGGAAATAGATAAAATATATATTACTTGAAGAAAACAAGGATATATAAGAAATTTCAGTAATGCAGTAAGGAGACACATACACGACCTTGCAGCTGCTTCCAATTCAAGAAAGCATGCTACTTGAGCACTTCTTGAGATATCAATATCAGAAAGTACCTTTGCCATCCAATCCTCCAACAAACACCTACGCTGTGATGAATCTTGCTAACTTAGAATGTATTGGAAATAAATCAACCTGATAGATACTAGCAAGCAAAAATTTTCTGTCACATCATAATAATAACTCTAGTCAACAACCTAAGGTGTGCTGTGTCCAGAAGCAATTTAGAAAAACAAAACATTTTTCCACAAACTCACATTGGCTATCCGGTATACACCATTTATTCATGTGCTCATAGATAATATGAATATGGGATGCTTATCAATACCATTTAATTGGCCTCTGATAAGCAATAATCCAAATTTTAATGTAATTCTTCCTAGAGAAAACCTAGAGATTTTAATCGTAAGACCCAGATGGAATTTGAACAAAAATTGTCTTCATAAATAGAAGAAAAGGTAAGTAATGAAAACGATCACAAGTCAAACTTTCTTGCAAACGTACTCTTAGTCTGTAATTCAGATATATACCTCATATGATGCCTTCCGTTCCAAATAAAAAAAATAAAAAACCACTTTTCACCTTTGTTTCCAATTTAAATCGTCCAACACACAGTTTCTTGCACACAGTGCATTTCTACCACTATCGCAATGACAGGATTTTCTGGAGAATGGGAGATATTGGAAACTTAAAAATGCTCAGAGGAAGTCATAACAAAACTTGATATTGTATAACGTCTATTATTAAACTGCATGCACAGAAGGATATGTCTCTCACACGCACGCTATATGCTGGCCAAAAATACTATAACAATCATGTTTTGTTTAGTTTTAAGTGAAATAAGTTTCAATGAGAATATGAATGACATGATTTTAAAATGTTCACGTTGCATTCACACAACTATTAAGATAGTAGAAGACAACAACAAGCAGCATAGTCATTTGAGTATTCTATGTTGTTGGAAGTTTACGTGGCTGATTTAAACTGCCAAGGGACTACAAGAGTGGCCTCTACATATGAAGATACTCAGCATTTGCTCTATACAACAGTCAACAAGCACATAGATAGACCAAATTCAGCCTTACCTTGAAGCTTTTCACAATAAAATAGAGGTTATGATTCTAGATATAAGAAAAATTCATAAAAATGCATAAGACCAGCAAGGGGCAAAATGAAGAAATTACTAACTTCCTCCAAAACTGTTCTGCTTTTCATTCTGAAAAGCCCCTTAGGGGGCGTGGGGGGCAACTTTTTCCTGGGAAAAGACTGCTTGAGCTGCAAAATTCAATGAATAATGTCAGAGTTCATGCCATTCTCATTAGAAACTATATTAAACAAAGTTTCACCATGCACTAATTACACCATATTACAATGGAATCAAAATAAAATGAAGTCAAATAATCATGATAAGATTAGTTCTATAGTCTAATCACTAGATGCTGGTTAATTGTCCTGTAAATGTTCTTGGAGAAATGCTAACGCACATCAGATGACAGCTTCAAGAAATCATTAAATCTTCTTAGCACTCCTCTTGTGGTGGTGACCCCTTCTGGTGACTGCAAACCTACTTGAACCCTGTAAAACTGTCATGAATGACTGTTAAAACATATACAACAATTTCCAGCTCCTAATACATGCGCGATCTTCTTGACATATCCAAAAGGCTGTATCAAGTAGATCTATCCAGCAACATCTATGTTGCAAATTATGGATCTATATTAGTGCGGACAGAAAATATTATTACCTTAAGACAATTATACTTAACCTAAGCATTGTTGGTTGGGGGGTGGGGGACTGGGGGGAGGGATTACAAAAAGATAAATAGAATAAGAAGAAAGAGATAGGTGGAGGGAAAATGAAAAGGAGAAGAAAGAAAACAAGAGATTTGTCTGAGTGCCTTCCAAGTGCTCCTAAACCATTTTAAGCTACATAATACAATGAACGCAGAAGATCACATACATGAAACATTGCAAGATGTGACCAAATACCTAAGCAACGCCTTTATGATTAAGAATAACTACAAAAGATTAAATTGAGATAAATAACAAACTCTATACCACTACAGGCTCTGAAGCTTCTGATTCTGATAAGATGCTCCAAGAAGGAACTGTGACGCAATAACTCCATCCCGTGTGAAAACCATGAGGCCAGATCGTGTTTGGCCCATCCTACATTCAAAACAGGATATTCCTAAATACACAATGCATGACATACTAGGCAATCATCAAACATAAAATTTCCATTTTCATAAACTTCAATTCATGAAAACAAAGAAGATAATGGGCACACAATTTGCAGCAGGGAATTTTCAGTAAGGTCATTTCTTGTCAAGTAGATCAAAGAAGATGAATCATTTCGTAATTGCAGAGAAAAGCAGCCACAATCCTTAACTTGGGTAACCTAGCTTGCACATTAGCTTCTCAAAAAGATCATAAGAAATTGAATACAATCAACCTTGTCATCACATTAAGGTAACCACGCTACTATAACAGTAACTAAATCAACAAAAAAACAGATGCATGCATCTTTATAAACATTTCATTTCTGAAAATATTGTAGCACAATAAGAAAATATCTTTCATGCATTTATCTATTATTTCTCTATTCACTCTCTGGTAATGTAATTGGAATTACTTCTTAAACAAGACTCATGTTCCTTTTAGCCACAATAAGGCACATAACTACTCCAATGCCGTCTGTCGCTTGGTCATTATACAGAAAAAAGCATACGATCTGGCTCCAAATTTGGTATGCTATACACAAAGCAACTTGGCAAATTCAAAGAGCACATCCAGGCCCCAGGGTGATTAGCAGTTGATGATGGGATGAATGGGAGTGGAAGGGGTTGTTTGATAGTGCATAAGGAGTGTCTACTTTTGCATAAGAGTGTGGTCAGAGAGGCTTTATAGGTGACTGGATTTGGAGTAAGGACCATGTGATTAGTTGGGAAGCAGTAATGATGGTTGGAAGTCATGAAAGAAGGTGTGGATGGTACCTGCATTGAGCATGAAGGGTTATGGTGGGAAGCCTAAGGAGGTGGGGAGGAAGTTAGTTTCGGCCAATCCAAAAGTTTAATTGGGAAGAGAAGAGGACAGGAGAAACTAAAACTGGTAATGATAACTCTTGTCATTTCTTGTACACTCGAGGCCATTTTGAGTTGTTCAAAATCATTGATGCTGAAGAGTTTGGAATTCGTCAAGTACAAGGGGAGTGCTAGGAATGTCCCATCTGCTTGAAAGATGATTGCTTTTGGGATGGATGTTGGTCGAAATAAACCATTAACTTCAGAATATGTTGATTTCAAATGCAATCCATTGCCACGCACCAAAAACTACTACATTATCAAGGAAGTAGAATTATTTAGTTTTCTACAATTCCATCTATTAAATGATAGAGTTGATAATCACTAACATCCATACGTCAATCGTAGATGAGCATTCAAAAGCTTAGAATTTCAAGCATGATTCCATTTTTACCCTCACCCGTACCATTTTCAACCCAGAATCAATCTCAATATTTGCCTTAAATTTCTCAAGTCACCAACTCTAGCCTACGAAATATAAATTGAAGAAAATTTTTCATACATCCTATTGTCTAACCAACACTTATAACTCGCCTCGCAACATTTTGCAGTTATGCAATGAATACAGTCCAATAAAACAGCATGAACCCACAACTACTTATCAAATAAACGCACTCCAAAAATTTTGAACTCGGAATTCCTAGCGATTGAGGCAGAACTCCAAATAACTAAAGAAATCAACTGTAATATCAAACATACAAATAATTCAACCTACAAAATAAATTTCCTAACAAAATTCAAAGCACAATAAACAAAATGTACCCAATTACGAGGAGGAGGACTCCAATCCATTCCAAGAGGCAGCGGCGAAGTTCCATCGTGTCGATGCTTCGGCGGACTGCTATCCCTCTTGCTAATTTTCAAG
>JACFYI010003483.1:93762-132269 GCA_014898755.1 Handroanthus guayacan | reverse complement strand
TTTTTTGAATTGCTCTGTAAGTTAGTAATAACTGCTCTGTAATTAGCATTTCAGATTCAGTAATTACAATGCTCATTGAGAAAGAATCGCAATGAACTGTTACCCAATAGCAAGCCGTTTGAATGGAGATTTCAAAAAAGACAAGACGGTGTATTCCCTAGAGATAAATTTAAATGTGAAAATTCTATTTCAAATAGAGGGATATTAAATGAATTGATGGTAAATTTTAATATTTTAATGATTCTCATATCTATACTATATAAAAAGAAAGGCACAAACAGTATTTTTCATACCAAATTTCATAATTTTAACTTTATATTTTAACTATCGCCACTCACTACTATTTTTAATAGGGTTAAGTGCAATTACATCCCTTGAACTTTTCTTTTTTGGCACTCACCCCTTAAACCTTTCAATTTTTTGCAATGATACCCCCTCCATCCAATTTTCATCCTTTTTTTCATTAAAAAATAAATGAACAATAAAAATGTTGTTGATCAAATAAACATACATATCATTTGATTTTTTTTTCTTTTTCTATTCTTCTAATAGATTATTTATATTTATGTAATTTACATATTACTATTTTATATCTTTTTACACATTTTATAAAATTTAGAATATATGTAGAATATATTATTGATGAGAAAACAAAATTTAATAAACGATAAGAATTGTATTTGAGAAAGTTATATTAATGAATAAGACAATATTGTTTCGAACTTGAATTAGATATTGATGATGAACTCTGGTAGTTAAGAAATATAATATAAGTTTTAGATTATATAAAAAGATATAAAATATTAATAAGTAAATTACATAAATATAAATAATGTGTTGAAAAAAATTCAAATGGTATGCATTTTTATGTGATTAAAGGGCGTTTTTGTCATTTATTCATTTTTAAATGGTTAAAAGGAAGAAAATTAGATGGAAGGGTGTCAATGTCAAAAATTAAAAGGATTGGGAGATGAATGTCAAAAGAAAAAAGTTCAAGAGGTATGATTACATTTAACCCATTTTTGGTACCACAATTCTTCCACTACTAATTTAAATGACAGTTAAAAAAATTAAATAGTAAAAAATTATGAATATTAATTTATATAGATTACCAAAAAACATATAATTTTTCTTTTTAAATCATACATTTATAGTGTATATAAATTAAGTAACAATATAAAAAGTAAATAAAAATTATATATATATATATATATATATTAACAAAAATTACCTTTCACTATTTTTAAATATACGCGGGAACTACGTACAAAATTACTAGTTACTACTAAATCACAAAGTATCCTCCATGAATATGGACCCATCCGGGAAAATTGCAAAATTGGTCCCACAAGTCAGATCATTTTGAATTTTGGTCCCAAACTTTTTGGATTTCTAGAATTGAGTCCCATAACTCAATTTTTTTTTTAATTTCAGCCCTCAAAGGGGCTATCGTTACCTTTTTAACGGGAAACCCACGTGATTCTCACGTGGACGTTAACACTTGGGATGTGAATGATTTTAACTTTAATTTTAATTTGCAATTTTGGTCCCATAACTCAGGCTCTTTTGGATTTTGATCCCGAACTTTTTGGCTTTCTAGAATTTTGGTCCCATAACTCAATTTTTTTTTTAATTTTAATCCCCAATTAATGGCGTTTCAAGTCTTCTCCGTTTATTTCTTGACGGCAGCCTCTTTCGGGACTAAAATTAAAAAAAAAAAAATTGAGTTATAGAACTCAATTCTAGAAAGTCAAAAAGTTTGGGACCAAAATTCAAAAGAGCAAGAGTTATGGGACCAAAATTGCAATTTTCCCGACCGATAAAATCGATAAATCAAGCTTTCCCTTGCGCCACACCCCCCGATCCAAAACCCTCTCCTCTCTGTAAACCCCCCAATTCTCAGACCTCAATCAAGATGAAGTTCAAAGCATTCCTCACAGACAATGGCATCAATCTCTTGGAGAAAAGAATCCTCCCAGCACTCGACAAAATGGGCAAAATCTGCCACCTCTACTTGACCCGCGACCACGCTTTCTTCCTCCACAATCTCCTCAACGCCGACGGCGTCCAATCCATAGCCCAGTTCAAGAAAGAATCCCTCTTCCAAGATTACCGCATTTCCAGCCAAAACGACGACAAAATTGCTTTCTCCATCGACCTCTCCCTCCTCCACCGCGCCCTTCGCTCCATCCTCACCATCTACGTCGAGTCCAGGGACTTCAATTCCAACGGCCTACAGATCAAATTAGTCAAGAAGTTACCTCCTCACTCAACCCAAGCGATGCCATTTCTTACATTCGAAGCAAAAGGGTACAAGTCCGCCGTTGTTCAGGACGTGCCCATTTCGAAACCCCTCTCGCGGGCTGATGTTCAGGAGCTTCAGCTCGCGCTGGAGAGTGCCCAAGAAATGCCCAAGACCTTAGTTAAGGCGCCGGAGTTGAATTCCTTGCAAAATTTGGTTGACAGGATGAAGCATGTTGGGGATGTTTTGGGGGTTTCCATAAGTAAATATGGAGACTTGCATTTGCAGATTTCAACAACTTTGATCACTTTGGGGGCAGAGTACAGGAAGCTGATGGTTTTAGGGGAGAGGGCTGATGGGGTGGCGGGGGATGAGGGTTTAACTGCTCAGGGTAGGACTGAGAGGGCTGTGCAGAGAGGGGATGCAATGACAGTGCAAGTTAGTGTGAAGCACTTTTTCAAGAGTTTACAGTGTAGTTTGGCTAGGCCCGATTGTGCTTTCTATGGGATTGCTCCACAGGGTGCTTGCTTGATGATGATTTTCCAGTTCTTCGTTCCGGGCACAAGGCAAACTGATAAATCCATCAGCTTGCATTGTCGGCTGCCAGTTCTTGATCCTGGGTCGAACTGAAACTTCTGGTTGATGTTAGTTTTGATAATCTTGTTTCCAGATGAACTCTGTTTTTCTTGGGTTGCATTTTGTGTTCTTCTGAGGGGAGTATGTGTACAGTTATGATATAGAGTTATGCTACATCTAAGTGACAGTAAGAGTAGTGTGTTTAGGAGTTGATGCGTTCTAAGCTGTGGTGGAGAGCTTTGAGTTATCGGAGGACTTATATATGTACATCCATTTAATTTTGTATTAAGTTGATCGATGATATCTGCACAAGCTGTATGGTTAGGACTCATGTTGCATTATTATGGAAGGGTTGAGTTCTGTAGTCATGAATTTCATTTCGTAGGCTTTTATTGCAGTTTGGATCCTCCATCACAATACGTACGTCATCTCCTACTCTCAATAATTGTATTTCATTCACCAACAAGTGTTTTTGTTGGGAAACATTTGATATTTACATGTGGTATAGAACATCCGTATTGCTTATGTTGATACCCCTTGCTTTCCATGTTTGAAGGCACAATCTGCTGCCTTCATTGTTGATCTGAGCTCACATTAAAGCATTGCTTAGGCTAAAACTCAGCATTCGATCAATATCTGCTCAAAATAACACCAAGTAGTCATCTAATGAAATGCCAACACTCAATATTTCCATGAGCATATCACTTGAGAAATAATGTTAAATTCTATCTTTTGCACATTAACTTGCATATCTACACAATTACCATTCCTATGCTAACTAATATTTTGGGTTGATAGAATGAGAGAGAGATTTTGAAGATACAAAGAGCACAACTTACAAGGAGTTAGCTGGACACAGCTTAAAGGGAATTAGCTGGATAATCCTCTTGGAGATGAACTTTGTTCAGTATCTCCTCCAATGATTGTGAAGTGAACTTGTAACGATCGTGCGTTTTCCTTCCTTCCTCGACAACATTCAAAACACATTGGTACAAGTTGTCATATCGATGCACAGGGTTCTTGATATCAATACCATTCGAACCATGAGTAAAAACATAGTTACGCTTGATGTCCTTTCTCCATCTTGCAAGAACATATTGAGGTGGAATCTCCTCCAAACCGATCTGGTTAATAACACCCAAAGCATGTCTGCACAAATAGCCTCTGAAATTGAATAATCCACATACACAATGAACCTCAGCATCAGAAGCATTGTACATCACTTCAAAGTCCCTTGTTTCCCTCCTGTTTTCCTCAACTTGGATGTCTTCTTTAACTATATAAGTTGCAAGTGAGCCATCATTGCTCATCTGTCTTATGCTGAAACAAGAATACATAGCTTCTATTTCATCTTGAAACTTCTGAAATATGTTGTTGGTATATAATTTTGAAAGCTGCAACTCAAAATAGAATCTCGACTTTAGCATACAGCTAGCGTTTCTAGATTCTAAATCAGATAATGTTTCTCTTCGGTCCATTTCCAGAAGAGCTCGATCATAACTGTTGAGAAACTCTCTGAGAGAACTATGTTGGCTCAAGTATTCCTCAAATGGTGAAGTCACTATCTCACTCCCTTTGACAGGAATCATTCCCGCCAAGAAAACATCCTTCAAATAGACTGGAGCCCAACGCTTTCGATCTTCATATAAAGTTTTGAACCACTTGTGATCCATAAGTCCGTAGCTCTGTACCATGTTGTCCCAAGCTGCTTCGAACTCATCAACTCTCAGTGAGTCATAAACTGCTCTAGTAAATGCCCTTCTGATTGCATCACATTCCTCCAACCCCTCAAGTTCACTTGGAACCTTCTTCATTATATTTGTCAAAGAAAGACAATGAAAAGCTCTAGGAAAAACCTCAGCAATAGCAGTTTGCAAGGATTTACATTGGCTGGTAATCACACTTTGTGGAGGTCGTCCCACCATATACGTGAGCCATGCTCTAAACAACCATATAAATGACTCTATAGTCGAACTGGAAACCAAACCACAGCCTAGCGTCATAGTCTGTGCATGGTGATTAACACCAATAAATACAACTAGTGGAACCTCATATTTTTCGATCAAACTTGTAGTATCAATGAACAGAATATCGCCAAAATAACTATGGGCAGCCCTACACCTTGACTCAGCCCAAAATACATTCCGTAAACATCCTTTCTCATTAATATCCATCACATAAAAGAAACTAGGATCACTCAGCTGCATCCTTGTAAAAAACTTGAGCATTTCTTGGGCGTCTCCCTGTTTCAGATTCAATTTGTTATTCCCGTTATTAATATTATTCCTAAATTCACCTTCATCAAAATTTAAAATCCCATTATCCTCCACATCAATAACCACTGTTCTAAACAATCTGATTTTATGAACTTCACCACCATCTATTGGCAAAGGTCTCTTATTCCCAAGATCCATTATCCTATGAGATTTATAAGACTTACCACTTGTTGGACTGGTTAAGTGATTGTGCTCAAGCTCAACTTCTATAATTCTCCATCTCTTATTATCCATCAACCTAAATTTAATCATCGCAGGACAGCCGGTCCGAGTTTCAGGTCTCGGCCGATTGGCTTCAGTTTTCTTCTTGAACCCTGCACTACTGCAGCTTAATTTCCCTCTATACTTCTCCTTGCCCTTTCTATACCAAGTATTACTAACTCTGACTCCAAATCCTTGTTGTTTTGCATAACAATTATAAAAGTAATAAACGTCATCATAGGACTCAAATTCCATCCCAACAGCCGGAGGCAGGGGATTGTCACCATGTAAAATATTACCAGTTTGACCAACATATTCTGTCATTGTGCATTCTCCATCAATCTCAAATTCCTCAGCCTCATCATCATATGCAGGTTCACTGTTGAGAGAAACTTCATCCATCTAGTAAATGGGAAAAACATAAGAACATGCAACTCGAAAATGAAAGATTACATATGATTTTTAACAGGGAAAACATAGATAAAGAAACTCAGGTAGCCTCTAAAGAACTGATAGATTAAAGCTTAATTTGCTGGGATGGAAAGTAGACTTCAACTAGCAAGTGAATCAGTATAAAACAAGTACTGGAGGAAAACACACAACTTCAAGCGCAGTCTGGCTAATGACTTCAACAGATTTTGAGGTAAGTAAATAACTTAAACAAATGTCAACTATGTCTAAAAAAGCTTCCTTCAAATTGTTAAAAATGTGAAAATTGCTTCTGAAAATACAAAGAAACAGGCGCCCAGTATTTCAGTAGGGATAAGAGAGAAAAGAAAAAGATCATTGTTCTCATTTTACTGCTAATACACAATTAAAATTAAGAAAAAAAGTACTGTTATTATGAAGTAATTAAATGGAAAGAAAAAAGCACACAGATGCTTCAGATATTCATTTCTATCATCATTTCTCCCCAGACCGAGGTATCAAGATTGCTACTCCCTCCTTCTTACTATTGTATCTGTTTCCATTATCCTCAACCAGTCACTATGACCAATGATTCAAGATAGTATAGCCACTCAACCCTCTTTGGAACAAATACAATGTAGATTAAGGACCATAAAAGAACTTTTTCAGTAAAACATACTAGCAAATTCGATGGACGCAATGCTCATAATACCAAAATCACAGCAAATTAGCATCGATGATGGACGCAGTGCTGATGATACCAAACTCTTATTCATAAGAAATAAACCCAATTGCAGCTTCCAGGTGACTAGTCCAATTATTCAGCTATGTTTGGTTGACTTCAATTCACAATTAAACCGAATTAAAATTAAGAAATTTCATCATGAGTCCATGCTTAATCAGACAAATCACTCTTATCATGAAAAATTAATTATAATCAGACATGTAAAGCAGTTTGAACCCAGACCTAAGTACATTAAACATAGAACGATTCTACATCGAATTGTTCACCAAAATTCAGACTTTGGCTAAAACAGCAATTATATTAGCATACGCGCATTATACGGGCATACGATAACACGCAAATAACCTGAAGTCTGCTTACTATTGATGATGGTGATATTTAATCGGCGGCGTGGTCGGAAATTCCGGGTGGTGTGGAGGCGGAGCAGCTCCCAGATAAGAGTGGCTGTACAGAAAGCGGTGCCTTCAGGTTCCATCAACAAAACGGCGCAGGTTTATATGAATTGTCAGATGTACCCTTAAAAGTTTTTGTTTTGGATTATCTTGTACGACTTGTCTGGTGGTTTTCAGTATTATTAGAATACTTTTTAACTTTTGGACCAGAAGTTTTGGGGATATTGCAATTTGGCCCCTCTCAGGGGTTGAAAATGAAATAAAGATATATGCATCCTTTTAAATTTTGGAATAGAGAATTCAATCCCCATTTATGTAGGGATGGCAATAGGTATATAATATATATAATAATGTTCAGTACATGCTCGATGTATGTACATAAAATAATTAATATAAATTTCATATATATTAAAGTATAATATATACTTGATTTGTATGTATTTATTAATTAGAACATAATCAATATATTTAATATAAATATACACAATTTAATTATATAAACATGTACATTATTGACTTAATGACTTTTTATTATGATGTGAATTGTTTATTACAGCGAATTAATATTAAAAGGCATTTTGAGTAAGACACATCAAAACATAACTATATTTGACCCTCGCACTTTTATATAATATAGATATGGATAATGGTATACTATATACAATTTATGTATTATAGCACATGCATTTAAATGGGTTGGAGCTTGGATGGATCCTCGAATTTGTTGAGGCTTGAGAAATGAGAATAAACCCCAAATCTACCCGACATACATTTGTTCACCCAGGATCCATCTTGTTTGAGATAGAGCGACCACCAGTTTGATTTTTTTTACCCATCTCATTATCATTCTTACTTTTATTCTTACACTCTAGATTCTTGATCTTTTATTTTATGAATGAAAATTGTTGAGATAAAGTATAATTTTTTTTTAGAGTTAAGTATTTTTTTTCATAAAAATATTAGGTACATATTTATGGGCATTCATAAATGACAAAAGACATAAAACATCTATTAAAGATAAAATCAGAACTGCAAATTTTGAAGTACTAAATGACATGGTTTGTTGCAAGGACAACTCCCCTCTATCCTTTTCATCCTCGAAATTAGAGATTATTTAGTCCTATCATTGTATATATTATTGTCATCCAATCACAAAGTTGACAAATGTGACAAACAACAGTACAACACTCACCTCATAATGAAATTTTCTTAATATTTTTAAGAGAAAGGACCGATTACATCCTTTACTATATAAAAATATATTAATTTAATTAACACAATCAATCACTCTAATTCAAGCACAACTTAAGAAAAGACTTTAGTACTAAAATAAACAAATAACTCTAATTAGAGTGTATTTGAGCATAAGATCTCAATCTTACCATTTGAGCAAACCCAATTGGCATCAAATTAATTTTATCATGGTATTCTCTGACCTACACAAATTGGAAGCCCCGCAATCAATAGAAAAACAATTCTGTTAACATCCTCAGGTTTAACTTCATTATAACAACACTTCCTATAATTTATAAAATTACAATAACATTCCGCATTATTAATCAATTAATACAAAATTTAATTGCAACACCCCTTTCACTAGGGGTGATTATAATTTTCCATACCCCAAGAAAGTATAGTTATTATTGTTGTTCATATCACAATTATTATTTTGTTAAATTCTCCATAAGCAAAGACACGTCAAAGGGTGTTAATAATTTTGCAAACCACAAGAAATGTTTCTATAATTAGACCAAACATCCTTGGTTCTAGTGGTAATTATCCAGTAATTATGCTTAAATATAAGCAGTTGCATCTTCAATGATCCTAATCACACAGTAGGATCACTATCAAACAATTAGAACCACCTGAGCTTCAAATTTCACTAATCTAATGCTACTTGAAAACCCTTTATAATACACAGTTAGGATCACCCTTTTCTCTAAAAGGCACCAAAATAAAAGAGGCTTAAGTTACAGAGGATATCTAAACATGTTTTTCTTCAATACTATGTACTCTACCAAGTGACTCTTCAAGTGCTCTCAATGCAACCTTATAATGGTCTAAAGAGATCACTCCTTCCTCCACAACTTGCAATGCACTTCTATACAACTGGTTGAACCATTGCATCTGTTCGCTTGTCTCAGAGTTATCTGCCCCACAATCCTGAATATATAAGCGTTTATAATCCTTCTTCCACCATGATAAAATGTATTTCGAAGGGATCTCCTCCACCCCATTGAAGTTCAGTACACATAATGCATGACGACATAAATAGCCATAGAAGTTGAAGCAGCTGCAGATGCAACGAACTTCTGTTGCAGCTCGATTGTAAAGGACTTCAAAATCTTTGATTTCTCTCCTGTTTCCTTCGTGCAGAACGCGTTCTTTGACTAGGAAGATTGTGATCGCTCCATCATTGTGTATCTGTGTTGTACTGAAACAGGAGTACATCTCCTCCACCTCTAATTGGAATTTTCTAAATATTGCTCTAGTGTATACCTTTGATAGCTGAAGTTCGAACGAACATCTTGTTTTGAGTTTAGGACTTGAGTTTCTAGACTCCATATCTGCATTCACTTCTTCCTTGTGCTTTTTCTGCAAGGCTAATTCGTACTTGTCGAGAAATTCTTTCAGTGGAGTTTGCTTGTGCAAGTACTTGTCAAAAAATGGATTCAGGGTCTCACCGGGCCGTGCAGCAGCCATCCCCATGAAGAAGGTATCCTTTAGGTAAACAGGAGCCCATTGTGCTCGGTCATCGTATAATGATCTAAGCCACTCATTGTCAGCAACTCCAAAATGCTGGATCATAAATCCCCAAGCTGCTTCAAAATCAAATGGTTTTAATGCCTCATAAACTCCTTTAAGCAATGCTTTCCTTATAGCATCATAGTTCCGTAGTCCTCCCAATTTCTCGGGAATTTTTCTCATAATGTGTGACAAGCCAAACCGATGGTTCAACTTTGGAAACACATCAGCAACTGCGCTCTGCAAAACCTTGCACCTGTCAGTGATAATGGTTTGTGGGGAATGTCCAGATGTACATGTAAGCCATGCTTTGAACAACCAAACGTATGACTCCTTTGTCTCACCAGCAAGCAAGCCACAACCGAGTAAAACCGATTGACCATGGTGATTTACGCCAACAAATGTCACAAGGGGTACCTCATACTTGTTTGACAAACATGTATTGTCAAAGAAAATCACATCACTGAAGTAATCGTTCGCAGCCCTAGACCGAGCATCTATCCAGAATACATTCCTCAAACGCCCTTCGTCATCCAGGTCCACCGAGTAAAAGAAATTTGGGTTTGTCAACTGCATACGGCAGAAATAATTATACATTGCTTGTGTGTCACCTTTTCTTAAGTTCAATTGATTGGACTGATCAGATGAAGTTTTCACCTGCTTCAGATTAAAAATGGAGGACCCATCACCACCTGCATCTATCACAAGAGCACGGTACAATTTGATGGGCTGTATTTCAGGGTCTGAGTTAGGAAGTAGCTTTCTCTTGGTTCCGCTGCCCATCTTCTTGATCGACTTACAACCTTTCCCTCCTAGTAGATGGTTGTGCTCAAGAGTAACCTCGAGTATGCGCCACCTTTTAGAATCGACTAATCTCATTCTCATCATAGCAGGACAACCCGTTCTTGTTTCCTTCCGCAGGCGGTTTACATCTTTAACTCGTTTGAATCCCTGGCTACTGCAACAAAGTACTGCTCCATATTTCTCTCTGCTATTTCTTTTGAACCAAGAGTTTTTCACTCTCACACTAAAGCCTGCCTCGAGGGCATAACAATTGTAATAGTTGTATGCATCATCATACGACTCAAATTCCATTCCAACTGCAGGAGGAACGAATTCTTTCCTTCCTTCTAAAGCGCCGGCTTCAAGAATACCATTTTGACCATCTAATGCTGTTTTTTTATCGCTGGTTTCTGGTGGAGTCCCACAGCCCAGTCCATCCCTGGTTTGCTCAGTGTGAAGAGACATTTCTTCCATACTGGTCAGAAATGATCTCCCTGAACAAATATATCCAAGATAGCACGACAGAATTAAAAATAGAACCAAATGCAGCCGTAAAGAACAATAATAATTGAAGACATAAATATGTCAGCTGCTTCCTACTTTCATGAGTTCAAATAGAGCAATAAAAATTATGTTCTCGTAAAGTACATTATTGATAGAGCACATTCTAGATATTTATGTAGAAGGTTAAGGCACACAAAATCAATCAACTATGTGATAATTGTGTTCCCACCAATGCAAACTGTAAGAGTAACACAGGCAAAAGTTGCCTCTTGATTTCTTTAGTTTGATTTCTCAAGATAATCAAATCAAGATAAATATAATTTCAGTCACTTAAGCATGGAAAACTAAGCTTTCAACAGCTAAATGCACACATACATAATCTAGGGGTGATTATAGGACCTTGTATCCTTCACTTCTATTCCACCACCACAGAAATTAACTGGCCACAGTATATTCCCTTCATCACTCTCTGGGTGTCTAATCCCCTGACTAATCCTTCTGCAAATCTCCCTTAATTCTATCAGCCTCCCTTAATACCCGAAGAGATCAGACAAGTATAATGGCAAGATCATGATTATCTTACCACAAAGTTCATTCATAAACATCACTGTATCAAGAAAAGTATTAACTCAAAAAAACTGAAAATTATATTAGTGATCTCACACACAAGTTTAAAGTGCATCCAGAAATTCCAGGAAAAGAAAAACCTGAAAGCAGTTTCAATCAGGTTGTTTTCTAATGGTTTAAGGGAGAGGAAAAATAAAAACAAACAAAAGAAAAAAGAAAAAAGGAACAAGTTTGTTTAGTTTTAATCCAAATTATCACCTTCTTCAAGTGTATATAAAAAAACAGAAACAGAACACAACTCTAAAGACTGTAGCTTGGGACTTCAAAATCAGACCTCATAGAGAAAACTAAAAGCAAGTTTAATGACTAAAACTATAAGACAATTCGCATTCAAGATCAGAACTTTGCCCATAAATTCGACAGTTTTCAGTTCCTGAAACCCCCGTTAAGAATCCACACCAATAATCAACTAAATGAGAAATTTCCGAAACATACATCTTTTTTTCTCAACTTTTCCGCTGCATACAATTGACAAAATTTTAAAAGAAATGAAATCACGCGGCTTACGTACGAGTACTAGGAACGAAGACGGCGAAGACAAGGTGGCCGGAAAAAATTATCGGTGGTGCTCCGGCGAGGAGCAAGAATGTACGACACTAGGGCCCGGGGGGGCCTTTTGGTAGATTTTTTCCCCCAGTTACAAATTTGGGCATGGGCTATAATTCCACATGGACCTTGGTCGTCTCTAATTGCTATTGTTCTCAAAAGAGTCTATTTTAACTCAATTTTAAATAAAATTGAAAAAGTGGGAGCAACTTTGGTTATTATAATATGAAAAACTTTGAAAACTTCCAACTATGTTTCATCTCTTATTTCATGTTTTTAAATACATGCCACATGTATTAAATATTTTTTTATAAAAATATTTAGTAATAAATGCAGTACACATAGCATGTATTTAAAGGCATGAAATAAGAAATGAAATATAATTTGGAATAGAAGATCATGTCCCCCGTATAATAATAAAAAGCACACATGCCACTTGGAATGCTGGAATAAATCTCTTTATAAGACATCCATCTTGTCATTAATCAATCCACGCACAATTAATATTTTGAAAGTTCTCCATTTTCCTTACGAAGTACTGTGATTCTTTATTTACTTATTTATTTACTTTATCTTTTTCTGCCCTTACGAAAAGTATGTATTGATTAAAAAATTTCTCCCCTTAAAAGCACAAATAATAATATTTTACTAAGAAAGTACACTAATTAGTTAAAGGAAGGATTGCATGAAATATGAGAAATCAAATTTCATAATGTGGATTAGATAAATGGTTAAGCCTAAATTATCATGTTTATTTACAAGATTAGTTGGATAATTTATTAGTCACATAATATACATATTAGGAAATCACATCGATCAAACGATTGAGATTTGTGTGCTTTTTATTTATTTATTTTGAGACTTGCATATGATAAAAGCGTAAGAGCAATGGCTAATGCTAATATATGCCTAGCAAAATTCAAGGGTAAGTTGGTAAAGTGTGTATTATTTAAATCTTTGGGCCTTGGTGCGTGGCTCAATCCATATGTTGCACAACAGCAAGGGCCGAGCACACCCTCTTCAAATTAATTGAAAGAAATAATAATAATCATGTAGTGAAAATCATAATTTAGATGATGTCCGGTTAAAAAATTTTACAAGATGTTGTAAGAGCTTGCATGGTGTCGTAAACTTTTTGGTAGTTTTTTTTTTTTAAAAAAAAAAAATCTTAGAGTTTATAAATTAAGGTATTAGAATTTTATAATCTCTTTAGAGAGATAAAAGTTCAAAATTTATTTTTCATACTTCTTCACTTTTAATGTCTCAATTACAAAATTGTTACTTCAATAGTATCTTTTAAGATATTTTAAATAAACCTAAAGGACGTTCTACTGAATTTATAACTCTTTAAAGTATTTTATAAGACGTTTTAGAGCTTATAAGATGTTATAAAGTATTTTTTTTTAATTTTTTTAAGAGAAGATCTTAAAAGCTTTCAAAATAAAATGTCAAAATCTCATAAACTCTTTTGAAGTGATAAGGATTTCCTAACTTCTTACAATATTAATGATACAATTGTCATTGCTAACATTTTATAAGCTTCAAGATCTCATTCTAAATGCTTAAATAACTTATATTAAAATAAAATCTAATATCTTATAAACTTCCAAAAATATATTATAACATGCAAGAGCTTATAAGATGTTGTAAAAAAAATTAGCCAAACTCCCCCTTAAATTGCAGCCGAAAATTGAAGGGCACAATCTAGGCCTTATTTTTCTCCCCGTGATAAAACCTTGAGCTTGAGATGCCTAATTCTTCAATTTGAAATTTCATATGGAGTCTCTCATCAGTCATGGACATAAATCAGGAAAGCAAACATTACACAAGTGTGACAAAATAATTAATTGATTATCCAAGCTCCCCCAAAAAAGTAAATGCCCCCACAATCTACTATCATATTAAAGCCTAAAATATGTGCAGAAACCAGGAACGGCTAGCCCGGCTAGGCTACAATCCATGGGCTGAATAGCCTTAACTCCAAGCTAAGAAACTCCATGAAACATTTTACATAATTTTTCAAAACACTGCCCTCAAGCAGTTAAACGGAAAAAAGTTAGCTTCACACTATGTTGCTGCAAGTAACTTTTAAACATAAGGATCAAGAGAGTTCCCATTTCCTATCGGGACAATTACCTCAGCACCCCTGAGATTTTGCATAATTATCAAAACATCCCTACGGTTTAAATAATTACCATTATATTCACTACTGTTAGTTTAGATAACAGATAATTATCAAAAACCCTTGAAATACCACCGGACAAAGGGTTGTAATTGTAATTATGCATCAGTCCAAAGAGTGTAACTGTAATTATACGTCAGCTAAACTAACGGTTGGAGTATATAATGGTAAATATACAAACCTAATGGAGTGTTTTGATATTTATGCCAAAACCTCATGGGATGTTGAGGCAGTTATCCCTTTTTTATATCATATGAAGGGTTAACATTACCAACAATTGACCATGCTCAAGGGACCTACCCTTTGTTTCCAACAGAAGCAAGATAGTAAACATATATACACTTAAGATATTTTCACTGTACAGTAACATGTTTGAATCAGTATAAAGGATAAATTAGATTTAATACTTCTATGAAAGGTTATTGAACTTTACCTATGCTTACTACTTTATGCAGGTTTCTCTGTTGCAAGACGAACCTTATTCAGTGACTCCTTGAACGCTTGCCAAGCAACCATGTGATGATCTTGCGATGCCATCCCTTCTGCAACGACTTGCATGGCTCGCCTGTACAGATGATCATACCATTGAAGAGGGTTGCTAATATCAATGTTGTTGGAACCAAGATCAGGTGTATACAAGCGTTTAACATCCTTCCTCCACCTTGTTAAGATATACTGGTTGGGTATTTCCTCCACCCCGTTGTAACTGAGAACAGTTAATGCATGCCGACATAAATAACCTCTGAAATTGAAGCAACTGCAGATACAGCGGACCTCTATTCCTACTTTATCGTACATGACTTCAAAGTTCTTTGCTACACTTGCATCTCCCTCAGTGTCTCGTTCTTTGACCATGTATGTGATAATTGGTCCATTTGCATGAATTTGAGTTACACTAAAACAACTTGACATCAGCACCACCTCTTCTTGGAACTTCAGGAATATTTCTTTAGTATACAATTCAGAAACCTGTGATTCATAACTGCACCTTGTTCTCAACACGGGTGCAAACTGTCTTGAGTCGCGATCATCAAGAGATTCCTTCTGAATCTTTTTCTGTTTAAGTAATTCATACATATTGAAAAACTCATCCCAAGTCATTTGATCGTGTAAATGCCCATGGAAAAATGAAGTCAAGTTTTCGCCTGGCTGACAAGTAAATATTCCAGCAAACAGAGTGTCTTTCAAGTATACTGGAACCCATCTTTCTCGGTCTTCGTACAAGCTCTGAAGCCATTCATGATCCCTGAGATCAAAATGCTGAATCATCTCCTCCCAGGCCATTTCAAATTCTTCTATTTTCATAGAGTTGTACACTGTTCTGGTTAGTATTGTGCGAAATATTTCTGACTCCCCCACTTCTCCTAATTTTTCATAAATGCTCTGCATGACAAGGGGTAGACAAAGACGATGATAAGCCCTGGGGAAAACTTCAGAGATTGCACCACGTAATGCCTTGCACTGGTCTGTAATTATGGTATGTGGAGGTCGTCCCAACATACATGTAAGCCATGCCCTCATCAACCAAAGATATGTCTCAATGGTTTCATCAACGAGCAAACCACAACCCAGCAACACAGATTGACCATGGTGATTCAATCCACCGAATGACAAGAGTGGAATACCATGTTTATTCGACAGGCATGTTGTGTCAACTACTACCACATCACCAAAATAACCATAGGCAGCCCTTGACCTAGAATCTATCCAGAAGACATTCCTTACATACCCTTCATCATTTAGATCCATGATATAAAAAAAGTTTGGGTCAGCAAGCTGTGCCTGGCGAAAATAATTATGAAGAGCTACAACATCACCATTTCTGAAATTTAAGCATTTCAATGGCTCTACGTGGTTGCTGACTTCCCTTTCGCTCGAGCTTCCATAACTCAATGCATCAAGAGCTGGAGTTCGATATAACTTAATTGTTTGTACTTCTACATCAACAGCTGATTCAAACTTCCTTTTGGCGCCTGCTTCCATCTTCTTATGTGACCTGGAGTTTTGAGCCCTTTGATGGTCAAATAAATGGTTATGTTCTAGTTTAACTTCATCTAACCTCCATCTATTTGACTCCACTAACCTCAACCTTATCATTGCTAAACACCCAGTCCTTGTTTCCTTTCTTCGAGTGCTTGCTTCTTTCATTGTTTTAAATCCCTCACAATTGCAACAGAGCACTGCCCCACGCTTCTCTTTGCTGTTACGCTTTGTCCAAGAAGATTTGACCCTGATACCAAATCCAAGCTCCTTGGCATAGCAGTTGTAATAGTTATAGGCATCATCATATGATTCAAACTCCATTCCCTCGACAGGCGAGAGATAAGACTTCCCCCGAGAATGATCAATTTGAGCACCTGCAACCGTGGTATCAGCATCTGCGGCATTCTCATTATCATTGCCCAGAATCCCGAGCATTTGATCACTGTTACTACCCCTCTCATTGCTTGGAATCTCAAGAATTTGCTCACCATTGCTTTTGTGGCCATTACTCTCAAAGTGGAGCACAAGCCCGCTGTGATTTTCATGGTTCGCACCATGAATACTGAGTGCTTCTTCACCTTCATTCTCAAGTTCGACTCTTTCAAGTCCTAGCACTTGCTGAATGGCATTCTCAAGATCATTGCTTTTGACTTTAAGCATTCGGTTGTCTTCACCATCAAGGTCATTGGTTTCAATCTCGAAGTCTTCCTCCCCTTCATCATCTAGCATTTCCTCACTGTTTTCAGAACCTTCTTCCATCTAGCATGAAATACAAGGCAGTAGCACAAAATGTAAACAGGTGCACAGAGTATAGAAAGTGAAGTAAAACTGATATTAGCAACAATTAAGGACAAGTAATCAGACACCGCAAACAAGAATAATCTTTTCCTCATAAGTTCATAGCTCAAAGATTTCATAAATCCCACCAACTCTAATTGCGGTATGCATTTTCCTCTAATGCCTTTTTTTTCCAAACAAATTTTCTAGTGATGTCTTCAACAGACAACGGCACAACAGATAAACACTAATCATGTAAACTGAGAATCAAAACTTGATAACAAAAGAAGGAAAAATACCGATACACTAAATTATAGTAGATGTAAAACGCTCATAATCTTCAAATACAATGCACATAAACAAGACAATACAACCAAAAAAAAAAAAATCCTAAAAAAATTAAGCTAAATTTTGAAGTTTTAAGGATGCCTAAAGCACGTACACTTGCAAGGACACTAAAAGACCATAATTTTTTCGGTGAATTTTTGAAGTTCCCAAGAAATAATTTAAAAAAATAGGGGCCCAAAAAATGAGTGGTAAAAGAGTGATGATATCCTCATCAGGTTGTGAATAAATCGCTGTTAACAGAACCAAAAATAGAAATTGAGAAGGTCTTACGGTGATTTCGATGCCGGAATTTGGCGATAAGCCCTCATCGACGGGAGAAAAGACGGCGGCGTCGGCCATATCTCGAGGATAGGTTGACGTGGGTAAGCGTCAAAGCCAGACAGGTTAGTTTTTTTACCCTAGCATCCGTTTTTTATTTATTAGTCCTTGTATTTTCATGTATTAAGGATCCTTCCCAGCAACAAAATCAAATGATTCAAATTTTTCTTTCCAAACTCCTCTAAAATTATTGTTTTGTTCTTACAAGTCTATTTTTGTTAGATATTTTGTTGTTTATTATTACAAATTTAGGTATAAAAATATACCTGCGAATAATGTATTTGTGTAAGATTAAATTCGTTGTAAATTTATTTTTATTGTATTTAATTATCTTCAAATTAAGTTTGAGGATGATAATTTGACAAGATTTTATTTTTGAGGGATTTCACTTTTCCTTTATGGTTTACCATTGAATTGAAATATTACATAAAAGTATAATTCTCAAAGTTGGTATCTTTCTTGACTTTTTATTATGATATATAAGACATGAATCAATGAGGAATTGATTTGGGGGAAAAATAAAATCTTTTAAAGCGATTTTAATGATTCTATAGTTATAGATATTTAAATTCAATACTAATAAGGTTTCTCCAATAGAAAATTTTCTTCACTTTCCACATAATATTTTTTTTTGTCACTTTTTGTATCATGCATAATCAACAAAATAAAGGACATTGTGTTTTTTCTAGTAAAAGTATCTTAATTTTTAAAGTCAAATTTGAAGTTTTAATTAAACTATAAATTTTGTTAAAAGATAATGAATGTATTTTAATTGATATCACAAGTGTATATTTATCACAACTAAAAAAAATAAGACCATTTTCTGATATGTATCTACTAAATTGACCCTTTTTAATAATGCGCATCCGTCATTTTTTGCTAATGAAGAATTCTTGCATATCAAAATCATCAAGAAACTCCTAAAAACAATAAGCAAAAATGGTTCAATGTAAACAAGTCATTCCACTAGGACTTATTCAATCAATCATGTATAGGAATGTCCAACAATCCACAAGCTTCGAGAACACGCGAAGGTTTTGAGAACATCACTACATTTCAAAATGCTTGAAGGCTTTAAATGCTTGTGATCAATAAGTTTTGAGAATATTCGAACCTAATTGTAGTAAACAGTAAGCTATAAGTAATAATGATTCAGGAAATCAAGTCACTCCTACAAGACTTAATCAATCAATCAGACATAGGAGCATTCAATAATCAACAAGCTTCGAGAATGCATAAAGATTTCAGGAACACCTCATGCTTCAAAAATGCTTGAAGGCTTCAAACACTTGTAATTGATAAGTTTTGGGAACATCCAAAGTTTTCAAATGCTATAAGGCTTCGAGGATGCTTTTATGCCTCCAAAATGCCAATGGCTTTAAGGATGTTAGGCCTCAAAATGCCTAAAACACTTGTGATCCACAAGGAGGCTGGGTCAACAAGTTTTTGGAATGCCTATAAGTTTTAAGAACATCGTTAGGCTTCAAGAACACCATTATGCCTCCAGAATGCCCAAAGGCTTCTAGGACGCCTTAGGTTTTAAAGACATCATTGAGCATTAGGAATACTCAAAGGCTTTAACAACTTGTAATCAAGTAAGGGAATTTTGTAATTGACAAGCTTTTAAGAAGGCATATAAACTTCAAGAATGTGGTTAGGCTACAAGAGCACACAAGGTTTTAGGACACTATCATCCTTCAAACGTATCTTTAGGCCTCCAGGACGTCATTAGGCCTCAAGAACACCCTAGGGCTTCAATCACTTGTAATCAACAAGTTATAGGAGCTTGTAACCAACAAGCTTTAAGAACCCCGTGGACTTTAGGAATGCCATCCGATTTAAAGAATATTTAAAAGTTTCACTGGCGTCATTAGGTCTTAGGACCACTAGAAGCTTTGCGTGCGCCATTAGGCCTCAAGAAAGCCTAAGGCTTCAAGGATGCCCTAAAGCCTCAGGAAAGTCCAATGCTTCACTTACTTGTAATCAGCAAGTTAAGGAAGCTTGTAATTAACAAGCTTTAGGAGTGCTTGTAGGCTTCAAGAATGTCATTAAGCTTCAAATGCATCATTAGGCCTTAGAAACGCTATAAGAGTTCAAACACTTGTAATTAACAAACTTGAGGAATGGATGAAGGCTTCAGCCTCAGAATGCCTGAAGGCTTCATGTATATTAGAAGTTGATAATCCAATGATTCTTTCTTGATTAAAATGAAGTTAGAGGTAACATTTGCTCAAGTCGTGTATTCTAACGTCAAGGTAAGAATTTCCCTCAAGGTCTTCCAAATACATATATATATATATATATATATTATGTTGTCATCTTTAATATATAAGAATATACCCTGGACGATTGATGTGAGGCAGATTCCAAAAAAGTAGAACCTAGCTAGCTCTGAGTATGTGAAACTTTGCTTTTAGGCAAAGGTGTAGGCGAGCACCAAGGGATGACCTCAATATTCTATCAAATATATATGTGCGTATTCTTTTTTCGTCATTTACATAATTAAAGTGAAGTATATGTTTTTTATTCTTTTTAAGAGAATCGATTCTATTTAATAGATACCTAAATATATCAATAACATCTTAAAACTAAGTATAATAATAAATACAAGAAAATTCTTCGACAACAATACTATACAGTAGATAAATATTCAAAATTATCATTCAATAAAAAAACGTCCACAACGAACTCATAACATGTTACTTATGAGACTTTCACCTTTCCTGTTGACAAATGAAATATGTTTCTAAAAATACTATTTATTTAAAAAAAACATTTATTTAAAAAAAAAAAAAACAAAAGAAGAAGAAGAAAGTTGAGAAGAACTGTCACTTGTATTTTTATGATGTTAGGGCATTATGGTCTTTCTAGAACTATTCTGCTCCCAACAAAATGAAGTGTAAGGAAATTAATGGGTCCCAGCTGAATATATATGCAAAGATTCAGTATCAGTAGTTAGTGGTGGTCGTTAAAATTCGAACTCCCTCCACTCACTTCTACCTCCGCCACCGCCACCAGTCAGTGCCGCCACCTCCTCAGCCTCAATGCCTTTCTCTCTCGTTTTTCCTTCGCCGTCTCTCACCTCTCCAACCATTTCTTCATTCTCTTCAAATAGATTTTTCATACAGAAAAGAATAAGCCGTACAAGTGTCAAGGCTTCTGAGAAAGACGATGACAAGCCGGCTTTCAATCCATTCGGATTCGTCACTGATAATCCATCGAGTCGCAGCGCTATTCAGCTCCCTGAATCCCCTGCCGAAGACGGGAATGTCGGACAAATGCTCTACGTAATTTTCCGAACTCAATTTGAATTGCTTTTTTAATTATAAAAAATGGTTCTTTAGCTTCTTATCTAGATTATTCTTGTGCTTAAAGATATTTGCCACTGTCTAAGTTTTTGATGATTAGTGGAGAAGATGTTTACTAAATTTCGGTATCTTAATTTGACTACTTAATTATGTTTAGGCTGGTGCTTGAAATTCTTTTGTTAAATTGGTGGTAGAATTTTGATCTTTGTACAGAGAGGTCAATAAGATAACATATATATATCTATATGGAGAATCTTAGTAATTTGTATCTTTTCGTTGCTAAATATGTATTTCAAGGCTTGAAGTGAATGATTTCAATTCTAAATATTCTAGCCGTAATTTCTCTTTTCTTCTTAGTGTCATGTAGTTGAGATTGATCTTTTTATTATGCTTTTATTCGTATTCTGCACCAGCATCGAATTTGTTATTAGCATTTCAGCGGTAGAGCTAATATTGGTATGATTTGTCCCAATATTTTACCAAAGAGAATAGAAGACAAGGGAAAGGACTATGGCTCTTACATTAAATCTGGAGGGTTTCGGTGGTTTGTGAGAGAAACAGGTAAATCATTTCATTGACAAGTTTTGCACTTTATATTAGAAACTTAGTTTCTTCATCTGCAGGATCGCCGGAGAGCAGGCGTGGAACCATTGTATTTCTCCATGGTGCTCCAACACAGTCCTATAGTTATCGAGTTGTTATGTCTCAGGTCTAGCCTTTAATCTTAGTCATTGATTTTGTACGAAAATTACTTGATCTGGTTGAAACATAGTGTTTCTAATAGTATTTTCCTCTTTGACCATGTTCGTTGAATTACAATGGCTACAAATGGAAGTACAGACTTTACCCCTCTCTTGAAATCATTGAACATTAGCATCAATTGCAGTGTTCAAACTGAAATATTGATTAACAAATATTTATGGCTTATTGATTTTGGAAACTCTCTTTCTTTCATAGATGGCAGATGCTGGTTTCCACTGCTTTGCACCTGACTGGATAGGATTTGGTTTTAGTGACAAGCCGCAGGCTGGATATGGATTTGACTACACGGGTTTGTGACTTCTAGTCATTTTATTTCAATCTGTGGTATTATCACAGAGTTAGACGTGGATTATTGACAGATTTCTGAAGTTTCTGAAAATTCACTTGACAGAGAAAGAATTCCATGCAGTATTTGACAAATTACTGGATACTCTTGGGATCACTTCTCCATTTTTCCTAGTTGTTCAGGTTTGAACTCCTCACTTACTTATGATGACCAATTGTCCATATCCTGATGAGATATATTGTCTTGCTTTCTTAAAATGAAAAAAAGAAAAAAAAAATATTATGTACTCAGATTCTTGCCTCTGATTTTCATCTTGCAGGGATTTTTAGTGGGATCATATGGGTTGACTTGGGCTTTGAAAAATCAAAACAAAGTTTCAAAGCTTGCAATCCTAAATACCCCATTGACAATCTCATCCCCACTTCCTGGACTATTTCAACAACTCAGGTTTTACCATTACACTGATCAGATTAAACTGGCCATCTCATTTGCACTATTTCACAATCATGTTGGTCTTATTATGTTTCCTGACAGTGTTTTTTCTCTGCCTTTGCTGACGACCAGGATTCCGTTTTTTGGTGAATTTACTTGCCAAAATGCAATTGTGGCTGAGCGTTTTATTGAAGCAGGTAGCGCGTATGTATCAAGAATTGATTTGGGTTTTCTTTTCTAAGTTTTGCCACTGTTTAAAAGTGAGTGCACGGAGAAGTATCAGATCAAAATCACTGTTGAGTGCCATTTTTCAATTCTCATTTGGAATCAATACTTATTTATTTTGTGTTCTCTGATAAAACAAAATACTTGTCATGGCAGCTATGTCTTGAAGCTGGAGAAGGCAGATGTATACCGGTTACCATATTTGGCCAGCAGTGGACCTGGATTTGGTTTGTGATGCTGTCAGATCTTGGGATTAAAGTTGATTCCTCTGCAGACATTTAGTTAATATTGAATATTTGCAGTACTGGTATTCCCAAAGATACATGATCCATGCAGCAGGCCTAATTCACATGCAATTCATAAGTATTAGTTGGAAAAAAATGTTAACTAAACATTTATGTGGGTTATGTTATATTTCCTCTATCAGAGTTTTTCACCTTTCACCACAATAATGGTAGCTTCACAATCGTACTTATCCATTTGAGACTGCTAACTGGATTACAAGCTGAAAATGCCCATACTTAATTTTTCGCTTGAGTTGTTATATCTTATATCCAGTCATTCTCCATTTACAGGTACAGGCAATTTGATGGGGTTGCATGAAATGCTTAGGATTTTCATGATTAATTATATGATACAAATAGTTAATTGGCAAGATCGCTTTTACACTGATTCTTTTCATGCATGGATAATAGCTTTGAGTAATTGAATCTCTCTTGGTGTTTCAGCTCTGCTTGAGGCTGCAAAAAGAGCTAACTTCAAGGATATTAATAGCCGCATATCAGTTGGATTTGCATCTGGAAGGTACATTACTATCAGTAAACTTGAAAAAACGATTAAATTTACTGGCATTACGCATGTTTATGTCGGCTATGGAGCACATAATCATGTTTTGTGATATAGTTATGCTTTCAGTTTGAGCTAGCCATGAATAACAAACCCCTTCAGATGTATGTGATGAACCTCATGCTGGTAGACCCCAAGGGTATCAGGTGGCTTATGCCCGTTTCCCTTGTATGAAATAAGAAAGGTCATCTGAAAACTTTCAAACTGGGAACTTGATTGAATGAACAGTAAAAGAAAAAAATTTCTGTTCTTTTATCCAGCACGTGAACCTTAAAAACATTAGAAACTTCAACAATACTTGTACAAAAGCTAATTGCGGTAACATGAGAATGTCAAATATTCAAATTGATTTCCCAATTTAAACTGTGTATGATTGCTGCAGCTGGGACAAGCCAATATTGGTTGCTTGGGGAATATCAGACAAGTATCTTCCTCAATCAGTGGCGGAAGAATTTCAGAAAGGGAATCCCGACGTAGTAAAGCTTAAGATGATTGAAGGTGCAGGCCACATGCCACAGGAGGACTGGTAAGAAACTTCCAGAGTACATTCATGTGTACAAAGACCGCGTTTTATACCTCTCACGAACATTTTAACCTTTTTCCCACAGGCCAGAGAAAGTTGTTGAAGCTTTGAGAGTATTTTTCTGAAGCAGGAAACGCATCTAACACACAATCAACTCAACTGGGGGGCTTATCTTTTGAAGGTAGGTAAGGGCTTCCAAACCAGTTTATATCTAGTTCAGGTACAAATGTGACAGCATAAATTGTTAGTGAAATCGAAGGTTATGTTATCTCTCTATCTATCTATACACATATTTATATATATTTATATATTTCTTAAGAGTACAGAAAAATTAAAATAAAAGAAATTATGTGTCCTCTTTCCCTCGAGCAATTTTCTTTCTACACATTGCAATAAGATGGTACATGCAAGTGTTATGCAGCTTGCTTACATGAACCTTTAAGTGGCGCTCGGAAGGATGATTGATAAATTCACAATTATGCACACCTGTGTTTGGTTAAAGATTTTGAGGTGGAAAAACTAAAATCAAATAAAGATAAAATCCCAACTTTGTTCGTTCAAGAAAACAGTAAGGGAAAAAATGATAAATACGGAAGTTATAATGCATTATAGGAAAGAGAGAGGGTCAAATAAATTTTTCACACATTCTTCCCACAAATTTGCGAAGGAAATAATTATTTCCCAATTACATTAGATTTTTCCTCAAATTTTCTTTTCCTTGACATTTTTTGCAACCTAACAATCAGAATTATTTTTCAATACACATTCTTTTCTTTCTTTTCTTTTCCCTCTCACCAAAATTTTTGCACCAAACATAGCATAACTACATGACATTGGCTGTGAAGATCGGAGTCACGTGTACAAAAACCGTAGACACAAAATAATACAAGACATCTGATCTGGAGTCTGTTTGAGAAGTCATAGAGGAGGAATATCAGTAATTTACGATCACAACTTAAATTACAAAAAACAGCACCACTGCTGTTAGTAACGAACATCTCCTCCTGCCTCCAAATATAATATTTTAGCAGGTAGTTTTAGGCCTTTTTCTTCCGCTTCGTATTTTGATTGGATGCAGCCCTTTTGTTGGACGATGCTGCAGCTTTTGCTCGTTTCCCATTCATCACCTTCTGAGGCTCTTCATCTTCATCCTCATCAGCACTGCCACTGGGATCACTTTCCTCATGCCCTCTTTTCACAGGAGCAGTTTTTCCTCTAGGTTGTCTCCGACCTTCTCCATCATGTTCGGTGCGTCCCTTGGGTTTGCTTTTTGAAGGAGGCTTCTTAGCCCCTTTTGCTCTCTTTGAAGGTACATCATCAGCACCATTGTCACCTTCATCATTGTCAGAATCTTCAATACTTGCACTAGACTTCTTTTTAGAAGAGGGCTTCCTCGCTCTACTAGTCTTCTTCCCTTTCCCAACTTTTGATTTCACAGGCTTATCCTTGTCCCCTGACTCATCAGCATCATCATCATTACCGGTAGTAGCACCCTCCGATGATTTACCAGCTTCATCGCCAGTCAACTTTTGCAACTCTGGAACATAGGCTGTTGTCTGCAATAGATATAAACTGAATCTTAGGGAAAGAATACTACAACAATGCATAAATTAAATGCAAAGCCTTGAAGACAGACATACCCTGCCACCAGCAGTTATGAATCCGATTTCCTTCCCTGAGATAGAGAGAAGTTGGTTATTGTTTGCATAAAGCAATTGAAGAAAATCAAATTTGGGAGCAAGGCAATTCAATTGCAATAAAGACTAGGGCATCAATTTTCCGCTTCCTTCTCAAAACTTAATCATCAGAGGACTCCAATTCAGCTGAACAATGTTGTGGAAGCAGTTAATGGTTCAAAACTGATTCTTTTCACAAACTTGATGTGGAACCACAAAATTATGCATAACCATGAACTGTATTAATAAAGCATGTGAGGCGAAACCACCATGCAGAAACGGAATAAAGAAAATGGCGCCAGCCCAACATGAAACCAACAGAATAAAGAGATCCTCAACTAAGAAACATCATCAAACATCAAGATGGGAATCCTTTTGCTTTTGGTAGCAACATCAAAGCTCTCAATTTAATCAATAACATATTTAATTATTTGAAAATAATTGCAACACGTGAAAGAGTATTGCAAAGGTCAAGGGCCAAACCATCAACAAAAGCCTTGCCAGATTTCTTTTCCCGGAAATGGAAAATCCAATTACTAGGGAACTGACTACTGTCGGCCCCAACTTCAATAGCCTTTTCAATTACCTGTAGAATAAACCATTAATTTCTAGTTAATCATATATTTTAACACATCTTACCATCAACTTTTCCTGGCTTTTTTCCCCAGCGAAAATGAAACAACCATTCAACAGGAAATCGGAGGCTGTCAGCATCAACCTTAACCGCAAAGTTTGTAACCTAAAAGTACCGACCCTTGTAACAGCCATGTCAAATGGAAGCTTATAGAAGATAAAGACATCAAGCTAATACAAAATATCAATACATAATTGCCACCTCATTAATGCACTTGCGCAAGGTTTCACAGCTTTCTTTGGACATGCTGGAAGCGGTTTGCAGTGGATGGATTCTTGCCTGTTAAATCACAGCAGTAAGCTGAATGATCCAATGGTTTTTTTCATAGTTATTATGCACATGAACAAACTGATGCAATTTCCTGGCATATAACTTGCATTGAAGAAGTTGGCAAGTATTAACATTCCAAATGGCAGAAACTTATGCCTTGACACATGTTCCATTTATCTGGTAAGTTAACAACTTAAGTATGAAGCAAATGCAAGCCCCAAGACGAAGAGTTCTTTCTTCTTCTTTTTTCTTTTCTTTTTTTTTTTCACGGGCAGTGCCATATAATCTTTTTGGAAAGAACAGCCTAGGTTTAAACCATGAGGAATTCAGTTACTGAATCTGATAAAATCAAGCAAATTCCAAAGCAGCCTTGTAGATCACATTTTTTTCAAAACAAAGGAAATAGATAATGAATAAAGCTTACTTACATGATATAGAACTTCATCAGCCACCCAATTACCAATGCCCGAAATAAAACTCTGCAAAGAACAGACATCTAAGACCTCAAAACTACTGCATGAAGAAAACGCAGACATTTTAACACAGATCTTAATTATCACATCGAAGTTTGTCTATATAGAACCCCGTATTAGAAAACCATGCTCCATTAACTTGTTCAGCTAAAGCCAAGCATTGCATTGGTGAAAAATGAGCAGTGTCAGAGAAATTTATGGATTCAATGTATCGTCTCTACGAGAGACACAGAGAACATAAATCAACAATGCCATAAATTTGCATGACATCAAAATGAGGATCCTCAAGAAAAGCTTTTCAATCCAGAGAGCTCTTCCGCTGATGCACATTGATAGGAAGTAAAGCTGTGCAGCAGTTTATGGAATAAAGTAAAATCAGCTTCTATCCTTTCGTATTGCTTTTTCCAAGGAAATTATTTTACCATGTTCTTACCTGGTCAATCTAGTTGAAGGACTATGGTTCTTTATTGCATAATAAACTTGGCTTCCATCCTCTCAAACTGGTTTTTACCAAGAAAATCCTTTTATCATGTTATGACCTAGTCAATCTAGTTGGAGGACTGTGGTTTCTTTACCATGAAGCAACGCACATGCAACTCAACTAAGAATACTGGTCCTTGACACTCGTAAGTAAACTCATCTAACTTGTTATGTCTCATCTAATCACATTTGAAGTCAGTCCTGAAGTTGATCTGCATCTACTGTAATTTGACAGGGTAATTTCCTCAATGTAGCAATTTACCGTAGTTTTTATGAATCTTGATCAGAAAGGCAAGCTTTACAATCTCCGGCCAAGAAGACATGAGACTAATTTAAGTATAAATCTGGTCTGGAATGACATAAACAAATAAGAGAAAACTGCAAAATACCCTGGTTACAACCCATTCAAATCGCTCTTTCATAAGCCCAATGAAGATCGGTAGTTCTTATACGAGCAAGACAAACTTGGATAAAGTATGTAAATATTCAACCAAGTGGTTAATTCTTTCAAGGAACACAGCCATTTTTAACAACCACTGGAGATCCAATCCATCCTGGGTTGGTAACGGTGACAGTTGCTATTATGTTTTGATAAATGCTTTCTTCCACCCACACCCTCCATCGCATGCTAACTTCTTGCTGGGAATTAGTTCTAATCTTCTATTTTCTTGAAATCATGAACTGGTTGTCCCTATTTTCCACTTCCTAAAGGGAAAAATAAGTCTCAAGTTCTCTTACATAACCCCACCTTGAGCTAGATTTACTTGCATTCCATGAACAATCATCTCTTACTAAAATCCACTCTTCAAGTCATGGTTATACATGTTTCGACTTTGGATGCAAGATAGTTTGTGCATTCTTTCCTTTTGCATGTTAGGGTAGCATGCTCACTGGTAATTCTGATCTCTTTACCCTTGTCATCTTTGATGATGATATCCTTGTGATGGTAGAGTAAATTGATTAGAAGCTTGAAATTGATTTCCATGAAAATGGGTTATCATGCAGCAAAATAGATGGGCTTTATGCAATATAAACGTCAATTATTTCATTTGTATGAGTTAGTATTCTAAATGTTGTGCCATCAGACAAAATAAGGATTGGGTAGAGTTGATTCCAGAAGAAGCAATATCGCATCCCTTTACAACTAAACAGCATAAGGTAACACAATACACAAATTACGGATTGCTTATGCTAGAGCATTTAAATCCACACACATCTACATAGTAAAACCATCAAAACCTGGTCAAGTAAGAGAGCCTTAATTCCAATTTTCTTGTTGCTCAAGGAGTTGTAGAACTCTTCTTCTGTCATGGGCTCCTTTAATGCATCAGGACCAAGCTCAGAGATTGGGGGGACAGAAACAGGCTGTGAAAGTGTCATTTTAGAGCATCTTCAAAATTTCAGTTTGATGAAGTAGAAGAACAGAAATGCTGCAGATGAATGAATAGTTTCACCTTACATTGTCAAGCAAACGAACTTTAGCAAATCGCCTCTTGTCAGTAAAAGCGAATTCCAAACCATCGTCTAGCTGAAGCACAAAGAAATTAAGAAAGTTAGATATCATTTGTATTATATGTGTGAAAAGAACCATGGAAGCAACTCTTGTGTTTATCCGAACCACGCTCAAGAGGAAAAATAAAAGAGAAGATCTTGATATGCTCAGCAAACAGAAATGTCAAAACCTCACCATGCAGCATCCCACATAGGAAAGGGAAATTCTGCAGCCCAAACAAGACAGTCACATACACAATACACACAAACATATATATACACATCGTATCCCCAGTTTTTTCCTTTGTAGTACAGCATTCATGCGTTGGAACAAGGAGGTATGAGTTTATCAAGTACTATAGCCGTGTAACAGTCTGCTTTATTAAGAACAAGCAGTTTCAACTTCAGTAAATCAAGGAATGGTATTCTCACTTCAACAAATAACTTGGAATACTTGGAAGGCCACTCATCAGTATCCTTCACAGCAGATCTGTCAGTAATAATATATGCTGTTACAATCATCCATTTGAATCAACTTAAGAAATGAAAAAAGAAGCGGAAAAATTTTTAGCATGTCCTGTGACTTGAATCCTCTACTATTAACAAAAAAAAAAATATATATTCTCACTGCCTTTTGAATTTAGTCCCCCCAGCAAAAGCATGACCATGCTCTACCTTAGTTCTTCCAAGATACTAGAAATTAGGTGACACATGTAACATTACATGCTAATTTTCAAGTGCTAATTTTTTTCTTCATAAGCTTAGCCTAATTGTTACTTCAAATATGGTCTAGTCGAGTAAAATCTCAAAACAATAAGACAAATAAAGGCCACTCAGCAATTCAGATCCCAGTACTAATTGCTAAATCATATATCTCAGTAATAAAACTAATGCAGCTGACTGACTTTTCAATAACCCATTGTGATGTCCTGATGAACCAGCCACTTACCGTTTATACTTAGTGACAGCAACTCCCTTGATATACACAGCTCCAGTCATTCCTGTAAGAAACAAATGAAGAGAAATTTAAAAGTAAGCCCAACTTGTAACCGCATTCAAGTGATTCCAAATACAGACAAGAGGCAAAGTCAACCATCAACACCGGAAAGCATTGCCACAGTAGAAAGGTCCACCAACTCAATCCTTTCATCAAATTAAAAAAGGAAAATCATAAGCATCCATGTAAGATGTTTGTTTTCAAGATTTCCTTTGATTACTCCTCTGGAAAGCATGGCAACATTAAAATCATCAAAGCACTCAGCCCTCAGATGGATTCTCCAACAAAGTAGCCACCAGGAATGTCTTTAGCTAGGAGATGACACGTTCTAGTTTCCAACTGCATATTTTCATTAGCATATTTTCAACTGATAATCCACTTACATAATAAATCCTCGGCTTCGCCAGAAAAATTTACTCAGAAGCACTTTGCTCGGATGAAATTAAAACGCTTTTGGGGATAATATGCCAAAAATTAGTACATTTGAGGTACCCTTTCTCAAAAACAAAAAGTACAGTAATGCATGGAGTTCTAGGGTTTTAAAAAAAGCAATAATCGCAGCAATACCGAATTGGAAAGAGGGAAAAGGAGGGGAATCAAGCTGAAGCCACATGTTCTTTCCCTTCCGGTGAGCAGCTACTATAGTTTTTCCATTGAGCGCCGCCTCAAAATCCTTGGGAGAGACACCGTCGATGACTTTAGAATCGTCGGCGACAGTGGATCTCCTGATCTTCTTCCCCACGCAGTCCTCCTCTAGCGCTCGACGCGCCGCCTCCACCTCCGGGAGCTCCGGCATTTCACACCTGAAGTAAGACTACTATACTTCGCTGCCGAGAGACTGAGAAGGCGATATGTGAGTGTTGAGATTCTGCTGGGGTTTCGCGCGCTCTTTTGCTTGTGCCGGAGAAGGGCAGTTGTGTAACTTCGCAACACACTGAGGTTGTTTTAGCTTCATTCCCTTTATTTTTATTTGAAGTATTGATTTTTATGTGAATGAAAATATTTTTTAATAGTAAAAAACATTCTGAAAAAATGAGTATCAAAAACAATATTTTAGTATACATTTTTTTTATATAATAACGTTAAAACTTAAATATTATTTTTTTTTTATCAAGGGCCCATAATTTTATAAGATGTTTTTAGAACTTATTAATTTTTTATCTTATTTTAAAAATACGTTAATAAAATATTTAGATAAAATATGACCTATAGTTTATAAGATGTTATTAATGGTATTTTTATAATTAGAATGGTTAAAAATAAAAGTGTATATCAAGATTTTAGAAATAAGTTAAAAATTCTTTACTTTTCTAAAATGAGCTTATAAAATTCGCCCATCTTATTTTGGAAGTTTATAAGATTTTTTTCAAAAAATTTTGCCAAACACTCAATAAAGACCTTATAAGCTTACCTAGACACACTCTAAAACATCTTGAACTTCTAAAATATTATATCTTATTTTATAAATAAGTTGTTGAAGTACTGTTTGAATAAAATAAGATGTTAGTAACAATCTTGTAATTAAGAAGGTGTTTGGGTGAAGCTTATAAGTTCTTCAAAATATTTAATGTTTTAAAAAACTTAAAAGATATCATTAAGTTTTCTATAAAATTTTTCTAAAAAAAATCTTAGGACAAATATCACTAATGATATATAAGTGTTCATTTTTCTTATTTTAGTCCCTCATATTTTATTCTTGACTTTAGGATTCCCAAACTAATAAATTTGTACCACTTTGGTCCTTTAATCAACTTTTTAGTTACTTTTTGCTAGAAAAATGATTTATGTCAACATCACTCAAGGGAAAAATTGTCATTTAAGTAATGAATAAATAAAAAAGAAAATATCTAAATAAGAGGTTCTAAAAATCACAAACATATTTTGCACCCACATGAGCATCAACTTTATAAATAACATTTCTATTTATTTTTTTGTAAGATCTCTTGTTTAGAAAATAATAATTGTGCCTATTTTAAATAGCGGATAATGCAGACGTAGGTTCTTGTTCGTTAAAAATTGGCCAGAAGGTTGACCAAAAGACCAATGTGATACAAATTTATTAGTTTAAGGACCCTAATGTTAAAAATAAAAGACGAGGGATTAAAGTGAGAAAAAAATAGACACATGAATGAACATTAGTGATACTTAACCCAAAATCTTACCAACTCCTAAAATAAGAGACTAGAATATTATAAACTCTTTTTAGAAAAGTGGAAATTCCTAACTTATTTTTAAAATTTTAACGAGCACCTTCTAGTCTAACAATTTTAATTACAAAATTATCATTAATAACATATTATAAGTTAAAACATTTTATTTTATCCAAACACTTTAACAATTTGTTTTTAAATAAGATATAATATCTTACAAACTTCAAAAACATCTTATAAGATTTAAGAGCATGTTAATATTCAAAAATAAGTTAGGAAATCCTTACTTTTCGATAAAAAAAGCTTATAAAGTCCTACCATCTTATTTGTACAGTTTATCAAATCTTTCTATAAAAAGAAAAAAAAAATCCAAATAAAATCCTATAAGCTCTTAATCATTTTGTAAAACATTTTTGAGCGCTTATAAGTTCAGCCAAACACTCATGGAAATGATAGTACAAATCTAACATTTTCCTCCACTACAGCATGTGTGTTACATAATATAAATACAACTATATAGCAATACTTTATTTTGAAACATATTATTTCCTACCCATAAAAAAAAAAAAAAAAAAAAAAAAAAAAAAAAAAAAAAAGAGAAGAAACATATTATTTCCAACTTGCACCAGCCCATTTTTCAGTTAACAAGTATTTAAGGCAAAATTTCTTGGATTCTTTCGTCTTAGCACATTTCACGAGGATCAATAGAGACATCATAGTTGAGATTCCAAGTCAAACAACATTATTAGAAATTAAACTTTCCACTTATTTTAACAGTTGAATAATGATTGATATTAATGACATTAATGGAGTAGACTGCACAATTATTTTATAATATCATCATCTATAGGACATCCATAGGAATTCTGTTTTTTCTTTTTTTTATTAATCTATTCTGTGCATTTTCATAAGTTCTTCTGCCCCACCTAAAAGACGAAATGATGCTATGCCGTTGCAAGTGTGGGTCGTCTTCAACTATACCACTAAAACACCCAAAAAAAGAAAAGAAAGAAAGAAAAGTTCACTTTACAATCCAACCCTTATGAAATTTTGCACAGTACGACCTAATACATTTCTTGTGGAATATTCTACCGTAATTTCTTCATGCATGACATCTGGGATGCATGCATGCATTGTTTGATTTGTTTATGTAGTAAAATGCAAATTCTTGAATAGTTCTAATGGCAAAGTATGATAACAATGACAATTTTGCCCTCATGACACACTGTGCATTGCCGATGAGAGAATTTTGATAGAATATTTTACAGAAAAATATATATAAATAACACATACAAATTTTCTCAAAGATTGAATAACATACAAATTTTCTCAAAGATTGAATAACATACAAATTTTCTCAAAGATTGAATAGTAAAGTGCAACTGTCCTTTTTAGGTGGTAAAGTACAAAACAATCCATAATTCAAATGGTATAGTGTCATTTTCTCTTTAAAAAAAAAAAAAAGAAAAAAAATTGTAAAGTCACGAATTATGTTTTCAATTTCTTATTCTCCTTGACATTTTCTAGCTGGCATCTTCCATGTTGGTTTTAAATATAGGTTTAAAGATTTAAACTTTCTTTGAAGAATGACCTAAGTTATTAATTTGGAATTTTAAAATCTTTTTATCCAGATCAAAATATCAAGGATCTTAAGTTTTAATTTCGAGAAAAAAAATATGTAATGGTTCTTGAATTTGCAGGGGTCAAATTAACTATAAATTGAAATATTATTTGACTAAATTATAGCGGGGCAATAAAGACTTATCTAATCAAGAAAATTATGACCAAGACCGACTAAAAATGAAATTGAGGTCCTTCCTAACATAACCTAATGTGGAAAATGGCATGTGATGGTTCATAGTTGGGCTAACAGCTAACTCTATTTGACTATAGCCTACTTTGCTATTTTAGTTGCCATGCTCTATTTTTTTTTTTTTTTTTCTTCTCCCCATATTGGGGTGTCCTACATTAATTCATAGCCCTGCCCTATTTAATTTTCATTTAATTAAAAAGTATTTTATTATATTTTTTGTAAATATCAAAGATAGAATTTACATGGCCTAACACATATATTTTTATTGATGTATAATTTTCCTTTTGTCTTTCTAGGGTAGATTTTTAATGAGTTTCCCTTGAAGCAGTGGACATCATGTTAATGGGTAATTATTGGATCTATATGCTGCGGTGATCTAAATTAATACACATTAGATATGCCCTCATAATTTGGTAGTTTTGAATTTTTAACGTATCTTTAGGATTTATTTTATATATAAGATGTGTTTTAATATCGATTTCGAAGTGATCTTTTGAATACATGATAGATCTTTTAATGGTCTATTTGTCTAAATTTAGGTAATAGGATTGGGTAAATATTAAAATAAATAGGGGTTTGTGGCAAAAATCCTCATCCGACCGATGCTCAAATTAGCATTCTGTTCGTTTTGAAAGACAACAGATGATAATATATTTTGATAGCTAATTGCATTTTTGGGTATGTTAGACTTATGAATATCTATAGAGCTTGTCATATGTTACGATTGATATGATTGACATGGTATAATATCAGTCATCAAACCTTTTCTCCAAATGAAAAAGCGATAATTGTCTCTGTTGAGGTCTGGTCGACTTAATCCTGACTAGCATCTAATATACTTAATCTTATCTAGCTTGGCTGTTAACTCAACTTTTTTTTTTTTTTTTTGCCCTTCCAATGAACGGGTCAATGTTAAACCAACTTAAAATAGATATTTTTTGTCATTTTATGTACACCCACGATAATTCATTTATGACGGAGAAGCTAAATCAGATTATGTAAACTTAATTAGTTATTTCGAAAATTTTAACCGTGGGTGAATTTCTTTCCCAGCATGATTTATGTGTTCTTTCCTCCAAATATTACACAACATTTATAAATGTTTGGCATAATTTTCTTTTTGTACTATTTTGGTTTTCCTATCTATCATGTGAAAAAAATCTTAGATGTGCCTGAACATTTGGAAATTGTCTCTATCAAAACTATTGAATAATGTGTCACATTAATCATATGTTACTATGGCACCTAAAAATTATTCAAAGACTGCAATAATGCATTTAATTTTGTCACGTTAGGGTGCTATGCAACCTTACCACTACAAATCATGTGGCTGTGCCTCAAAGTTGAGATAATAGATAAAAACAGAAGGAAAAATGGGACAAAATCCCTCAATACCAAATCTAAGAAGGGTGATGGGATGAGGATCATCTCCATAAATGGAATTAAAATATGATATGATAGAAGATTGGATGTTGTATAGTAAGCAAGGCCAATCCATATTTGACACATTTGCCCTTCCGATTTGTCCTTTATGCTCTTATTTCTTCATCGTCATTATCATTTGTCTAGTCATTCTAATCAAGTAACTTCACTTCTTCTTCTTTTTTGTTTTTTTTTGCCCTTTTTCTTGCTTCGATTTTGGCCGCTAATTTATCAATCCGAATCACTCAGTGATTAAAATATCAACCTTATGCCATCCTCTTTCTTGCTTTGATTCTGACCGCTAATTTATCAATCCGAATCATTCAGTGATTAAAATATCAACCTTATGCCATCCTCAAAGGAAAAACAAAAAAAACAAAAAACAAAAAACAAAAGAAATCTTAATTCATATAATTAATAGGAAGAATCTCAGGAAACCCATGTATATTAGTAGTCAAGATAGTAATAAATAAAGAAAATGATTTGATAAAATTGGGGGTAATGATGACTAGGTATGAAAGCTTGATATTGTCCATGAGATTTAGATAGGATTTTGTTTTTATAAAAAGGTTCATGCGAAAGCGGGATAATACAGATTATCGTTCTGCTGTCTTCACAATTCTCTTAATGAAGGAACTTATGATAATATTACATTTTGTTTATGGATAACACTATTTTGCTGATATTCAATTATTCAAATTTATCACCTAACATAAAAGATGTAATTTTTGTGGTATTGACTTATTGAGTCATGTAATTTAGGGTTTTGTCTTTATATCAAAATTTCACAATGGATGAAATAGAGGAAAATATCATATAGTTTGCTTCATAATCCGTTGCTCTTCTATGAGATGAGATCTGATATTATGGGAATATTGAGAAAAAAATAAATAAATAAATAAAAGTAACAAGCCTACGTTCTACTTCACCAAAAATAATTCATTTATAATAATTGTAAATAAATCTTAACACGACTTCCAAGCCAAGAAAGCGTATACTAAAAAAATACAAATGGATCATGCACACGTACGTACTTTACCAATTATTATTCAAAAATAATACATGTAAAGCATTGTGAGAATTTTTAACCTCAAAAATCCTCCATGTGAAAAGCATAAATTGACTTAAAAATAAAAATTTATCGTATATCGAAACTAATAATTATATAATACTCAATCAAAAAATTAGATTATAATTAAGTCCCTAGGTACCTCTGCTATACGCACTTTATTTAAGAAATAATCTATAATAAGTTATTAGATAATAAGAATAAATATTGAAACAGTAAGGCACAAAGTGCTTTCCCATTTATATGATAATAGATACCACAAAAAAATAAAACAAGAGTAATAAAAAACTGTGTGACAATATAAATATTGTCACTAATTAATAATATCTATTAAGTGACAATAACTTTTATTTTATCACTAATAATATATTTTCTGTGACAATAATATTTGTATTGTCGTTACATAGTTTATTAGTGATAAAAAAAAAAGTAGTTTTTTAATTTGTGACTACATACAATCAGTGACATATGTATAGTGATAATCTAATGATAATAAAAATTATCACTATAATTTGGTGATAAGATTTTTATTGTTACTAAGTAGTCAATATACATGTATCATTAATCATCAGTAGTTATAATATAAAAACATTATTGTCACTATTAAGTTGGTTAAAATCATATTTTGTGACGAAAATATAATTCATCGTCACTTTTTATGTAGAATTAATGGCAATTTTTACATTATCACTGAATTTTTGGTCAATTCATTCTATATGTTTTGTAGTGAGAGTTCAATTAATTTCCAGCAACATCAATATGAACTTTTTAATTAATTGAATTTGGGAATGGGCTGAGTTAGTATTATTATATTTAATTTTAAATTATTACATTATATAGTATAAAGATGCTGAATATTAATAAAAAAAATTATTTGTCAGGAATGAAGGCTTGGTAAATAAGGAAATCTAGAAGATTTTTCATTTCACAAAATTTAATTCACCATTTAATATATATATATATATATGTAATAAATTGAAGGCGAGTGTTATAATTAAAATTACTTTTAAAATATATATGCAATCATACATAGGTGGTATTAATTATATATTCGTGGTTTGCATATATAATATGCAAAAAAATAAAAAAATTGAAGTAAATGATCTTCACAATGTGATTATATATATGTTGCACGGTTACAAGCAATTTTTTTATTATTAAATTTTATTCCTATAACTGTGCTTCTTCTAATATTGTAGTATTTTATTATTATTTTAATCATATTTTATTTAATTTGTGAAAGAATAAATGTGCATAACAATGGCGTTCACATACTATTCGGCCGTGTTAATGAAGAATTATTGTTCGAGCGTCAATTATGGGGATTAGCAACTGTGGCATACTCAAAGCGTGGGACTAAATTCTTTTTGTTTACAAACATAAAAAATATTTATTTATTTTTAATAATGAAAATATTTCTTAATTATTAAATATTATTACTTGATTTTGTTTTGCAGATTAGCATAATCAAAAGATAAATTTAAATATACTAAAATTGGAAAAAAAAAAGTATAATTGAAGAAAAAATTAAATAAAAAAAAAATACTAAGAAAGAACTAAAAGAAGAATACTTTGTTTTTATTTTTTATAATTATCTTATCATTATTTTTTATAATAAGGTTATTTTTGTACATTCAGCATGACGAAAAAAAAAAACTTTGACCGCCTTATTTTACGTAGAGTATAGATATTACCGAAGTGGATTCGAGACAGATGGCTGATAGTGTCAACTAGAGATGTCAAAACGGGCCGGGCCGCCCGGCCCGCCTAAAACCGGCCCAATCTATAGGTTCATAGGCGGGCCGGTTAAAACCGGCCCATCTATAGGTTTATCCCGGGCCCAATATTTTGGGCCCGGCCTGGCCCGCCAGCCCGGTTAGCTCGGGACCGGGACCGAACAGGAACCGGAACCGGTTATCAAACCGGTTAAATTTTTTTTTTTTAAAAAGAATATAAAACTAGAAAAATTAAAAAAATTAATCAAATTAAATTAAATT
>JACFYI010003483.1:67272-93662 GCA_014898755.1 Handroanthus guayacan | reverse complement strand
GGGCTAGACGGTTTCGTGGGCCGGCCCGGCCCGTTTGACATCTCTAGTAACTTCATTTAGTAACATCTCTGTCAACACCGCCGCAACTTCATTTAGTAAAATTGTCCCCGCCGCCCCTAACACGCCATCCCCGCCTTAGCTCACGAAGAGTCATGGCTGCTCATTAATTAAGTTCTCCCCACCCTCACCTTTTGCTTCAAAGGAAAAAGTGGGTAGCCTTCCTATAAATTTATAATAAGAAAAATTAAATCAATTATTGAATCCTATGAATATCTTAAGAAAATAAATACCCCTGCAACATAAATTTAAAATCCAAATTCCTTACGATTGAAATTGAAAAACATCAACCATATTAAAAAAATATGTATTTAGAAAATAAAATTATATATTATAATATGAGGAATATTTTCGTAATTTTATTTGGTAGGTAACAGATTATGGATGGTACTGTATCCATCCCTGCCCTCGTTTATTAAATAGATAAAATTTTATCCATACGATTCCCTTGTAGGGCTAGTGTGGCCTCCATATGGACCATATCCACTCTGTGACGTATAAATATTCATAAATATTTGTGGGGACGCGTAAAAATTAAAATTTCTAACCCTAATTTGGTCAATCACTGGTGCATAAAACGTGTGCGTTTATTACTTATGAAAAATATTCAATTAATTGTGTAATTTGCATAGATTACATTCTCTATGTCCTAACTCGGCTGTTTGGCAAGGTATCAAGTGACAGATTTTGATTGGCTCCCAGCACAAAAATATAGCTTGGCTTGTCTTTGCATGAGCAATATTATTACAACTAGCGATAGTTGTTCCTAAGTTGTTGTCTTATAGCTCATGGCCGGACGTACTTATTGAGAAATAAAGCTAAAAATAACCCTACTATATTTCCCACATTGGAGGATCCAATAAAATTGTCCAATCGATTCTTTAAGTGACGTTCTCATCAGTATTGGACAAAAAAAGAAAAAAAAGAAAAAAAAAAGGTGAAGTGATAGAAAAATGAAAGATAATGTGAAAACTGTCACATATTCCATATAAATAGTGATAAATAACTATATTTAACCACGAAAAAAATATTAACAAACTAAATAGTGATAATAATGTGTTTATATTGTCATTTTGACAATTGATAACGTATGTATAGTAACGTTTTAGTAACAATAAAAATCTATTGCCTTTTTTTTGGATGAATCAGTACCGCATTTGCCTTTTCATAGTAAAGCTACAAGGTTCAAGTCCCACCAGTAGCGTATAAATTTTTGTCTATCGTATAGTAGTATATATTCACCGAATGGTACGTAGTTCAGAGTATTTGAATTGTATTTAATTAGTTTATTTATTTGATCTTTAAAATATATTTATGCAATGATATTAATGTATGATTCAATGTACTCATTTTCTTAAAAAAAAAAAAAAAATCTTATCACTAAATTATAATGACAATTTTTATTATCATTAAATTGTCACTAATAAATGTGTCATTAGTTGTTTACAACAACCATCAAAGCCACTATTTTGTTACTAATAAGCTATATATATATATATAATAATCATAATACAAAAAATACTATCACCAGGCTCACATAAATAGTGACAAAATAAAAATCATTGTTACGTAATACCTATTTTTAGTGATAATTTTTATATTGTCACACTTTTTTTTGTCACTTATATTAGATTTTTGTTTGTGGTGCATGAAAAAATAAATAAATAGGTATCTGTTTAAGGCTGCAAAATATTTTAATTTTCGACCTTTCAAAATCATTTAGGATGTTAATTAATCAAAAATGCATATAAACCATATTTTTCATACAAATTTTATGTCATTGCTGTCAATAAAATATAATTTATATCATATTTGAAAATATAAAAGAATATATTTAATGCATAAACATCCAATCGTAGCCAAAATGAGTGTAAACTTCTTCACGTTAGTATTTGATTAGTGCAAATTTGTTTACAAATTGAATTTTTAATTAAACTTTACATGGATTAGATATCCGAATTGTCCATTTATAGATGCCTTCTGCTGAAAGACGTAACTTTTCAGACAATCACATACCTTCACTTTGTAATAATCATTACTTTTCTTATAAAGTTGCAACTTCTAATTATACTAATTTTTGAGATCATAACTTTTAGTAAAGTTATAACCTATGATCTCAGTCAATAAATAATCTTAATAATTAGAAAAAACTTAGATCGATAACCCAATACTATATAAACATATACGAGCCTTATATTCTTACACCACAATAATTATAAATAATGTTGTGGCACGAATTTATACCGTACATTCCTAAGTTTCAATAACGTTTTGTCTTTTTTACCATGAAGCGATTTTGGTGAAGAATGCATTATTGACCAATACATATAATATAAAGTTTTGTCTTTACAAAAATCATTTCGAATGAAAATAGAGAGAAAAATATCTTATAATAAATTGATCTAAACTCATTGACCCCACCAATTTAATACAATTCGATATCATGAAACCACTTCTTTTATTCTTCTTCAAACAATTCTCACTGACGCTAAAATAATTATCATCGAAAAACAAACAATAGTTAGCAAAGCAAAATATATATATATATATATATGACCATCTTGGAGCTATTTACCGATCCGATAAAACTTCAACCAATTTACTTAGAAAATATCGAACCGAAGTTTCAAAATTATAGTAAAGTTTTGTTTTCATATAAATTGACTTAAAATCATTGATACCTTTCAATCTAAAATAAAATCTAATATCATCAAATCAATTCATAATTCTTCTTCATAATTTTCAACATCCCAAAAGTAAAATTGTTTGATCTTTTACCATCAACCACGATGATAAGAAAATAATAAATAGCGAGTCAATAAATATCATTGCTGATCTTCTTTTATTCTATTGTGAGAATATATGTCAAGTGTATGATATCCAGAGCCATGTATTTTTTTTAGAAAAATACTAAATACTTGATATATATATATATATTTATAATATAAAATAGAAGATAATTTTAAAAGATCTCAACAGAATAAGTATGACAATATTGGAGGCATTTGCCAAACTTATTAAAAACTTCAACCAAAAACATCCAAAATCAGAGTCTCAAAATCACCCACAAACTATGATGTAAGAACCAAACGCTTGAAAAAACAAGAAACCCGGCTGTACAAAGAAGACCCCCCAGCACCAACCCGGCACCCATCATCAAGTGCCACGTGGCAAGCAACAGATGGTCAAGTCCTCCACCCCACCAATTCTTGTTTGTGTCCTAACGCATGGGCTACAAGTACCTCTTAAAAAAGGACATCACATGTATCGTGAAGACAGAGAAACAAACTGTGTGAGAGAGAGAGAGAGAGCACTGTGTCAGTGTGAGTGTGTGTTTCAGTGTGTGTGGAAGGTGAAGGATTAGATAATCAAGAGAAAGCAAGAAAGTGAGGCCAGGATTTACTCACCAAAATCCTCACCTATTCTAATAAACCCAAAACCCCCTTATCCTCCTATCTTCTTCTTCTCCACTTTCTATCCCCTTAACTTGCCCTTCTATATCATCTCACAATATATATTTCTTTCTCCTCCGACCACAACCTTAATTTAATTTATTTTCCTTAATTTTCTGCATGGTTATTGCTTCTAATATTTCTTAATTTCTTTTGTTTGATTAATATTTTTATTCCTCTTCATCTAGAAATTAATTAAAACCCAAAAAAAGAGAAAAAAATTGCATAAAAATGGCCCCAAGGTCAAGTAGGAGCAGGGGAAACAAAGCCAAGAATGAGAGGAAGAAGAGAGAAGAGAAAGGTCAGTTATATATATATATGTATATATGCACACATTTATATAATATTGTTTTATTTATTTATTTATTTTTTGAAATTTTCTTATTCTTTTTGGTTTTTTAATTCTGCAGTTGTTCCTAGTGTTCTTGATATAACTGTAATCACTCCCTATGAAACTCAAGTTGTTCTCAAGGTATATATATATATTCCGTATTTGATATATTAATGAATTTATTTATCATGTTTTAATCCATATATATATAAATATAATAATTTGATGAATTGAAAAATTGAAGGGAATCTCAACTGATAAGATACTGGATGTGAAGAAGCTCTTGGCTGTAAATGTTGAGACGTGTCATCTGACAGAGTACTCTCTTTCACATGAGGTAAGAAAATGGAGTTTCACACAGATACACATGTGGGTGTGTATGTGTTTGTTTTTCTTTTGTTCAGTGTTGTGATGAATTTTGTGCAGGTTAAGGGACAGAAACTGAATGATAAGGTAGAGGTTGTTGGTCTGAAGCCATGTGTGCTGAGAATGGTTGAAGGTAGGTACAAAGTTCAGACCTATACGTACAACTCTTTTTTGGTTTTTCTTGGGGACGGGATTCAAGCCTTAAATTGTGTGTTTATTGTTAAACGTGCATTATTAATTAAGGTAATCGTTTTGTTCTTCTGAGATAATATTAAATATTTTTTTTCAAGAAATATATAATTTTTAAAATATTATTTAAGTATTTAATCATTTTGTACTATATATTTATCAATTATTTTTAATTTAAATGTGCACTTTTTAATTATTATATGATTATAAAGTTTTTGAAAATATAAAGTTTAATGTAACACCATTAATTATACTAAAATTTACAGTAAAAAGTTTAAAATAAAATTGGTCTTTCTCCAATATTTTGTACTCTCGCTCACAAAAACTTAGAGAGTATTTAGCATTGCTTCCACTTTAGAAAAAAATAATTTTCATGCAAAAAAGTTGGGAAGTTAATTATAAACGTGAGTAGCAAAAGTTGAGAGTGATTGTAATTAAAATTTAAAAATTTAATGGTAGTGTTTGCCAAAAAAATAATTTTTTAATTATATTTTTTTAATTTAATTATATTTTTAAAATTTAAATTATATAATTAGGATAATAAATTATTTTTATATAACTTTTTTAACCGAAAAATAGAACCTAGAATCTAAAAGCACTTCACGAGTTACTTTTAGTTTTGGCTCTTTGCTTGCAAAAATGACCTTACCAAATAGTTTCAAAATTACTTTTGAATAGTTAGAAGTTAAAAGTTGTTGTCAAAAGTAATGCCAAATACCTTCTTAATCCCTTAAAATATTTTAAAATAAACTTTCATCTTTCATTTTAAAAACGTTACGTTGTTTTTAATGTGATATTTGATGTTATATTGTAATACTACGGAATTCTATTCACTGGCGGGTAATTATTAATTTCAAAGATAATCATGTAAAATACAAAAGACTTACATTTTTAGATTTTTATTTAAATAAAACCATATGTGGAGTCAAAATATGACTATAAAATTATCATTATTATATATAGTAACTTTCTATTAATTCAATTTGACCAAATTCATTCCGGCGGCTCTATGATCAAATTCAATTTGCCCCCTGATTGTGTTCAAAATTAATTATAGTTATAATAATATTTTATTTCATGGTATTATTACATTATTATTGTATATTGGGCTACTAAACTAGTAGGTGGGAAGGTATGTCCGAGCCAGCTGCTGCTCTGGTAATTTAATTATTGCTGCTGAGGAAATCTTAAAAAAAATAATTAATTATTGCTGCCGCAGCCTGCCTATATTCGTTGTCCCATACGCAATTTGTTGTTTGCATTTCTGGAAAAGGAAAGTCCATAAGGGAAAACAACAAAGGATATTTTTTTAAGAAACATCATTACTATTTTCTTTTTTCTTAATTAATGGTTCACTCTTTTTTTTAGAGGGGACGATTAATATATCTAATTCTTAATATTAACATATCAAATCAATAATATTCAAAATCAATAATTAAGAAGAAAATCTCTAATTAAATTACTTTAGCAGTAGAAAATAAAACCAAGTTATTATTCAGTAAAATAAAATACTCACATACGTTAGGAGAAAATCAAAATTCATGACCTTATGGTCATGAGGTCTCTTCCGAACAAATTAAGTTAGGGCTCATCGGCAATAATAGTTCAATTCTCACGTAACCAAGGTCTATAATTATTAAATAGTATAAATACCTTAATACCCCTAAGATTTGTGTAATTATTAAAATGTTCCTATCATTAGTTTAGTTGATAGAAAACTTAACAGAACTTTTTTAACATAACAATTACAATTTTTTATAATTTAATAACAAATAGAAATATTATGAGTAAACTCACTGTTCAATGGGTTTAGTAATAATGTTATATGTTTGGTCAAATTTTCTATCAATTGAAATAATAGTAGAAATACTTATATAATTTAATAAATTATATAAGTATTTTTGTAATTAAACCAAGTTATGTATACTATCTAGGTAATATCCCTTATATTGTCGGAACTCCAACAAGAAAATGCGGGTTTGGTAGGGAAAAAGATCCCATCCTAATAGGACATCCTCCGTATTACTTGGCATGATGCATTTGAATATGCTGGCCCCTAAAATCGTGGGGGGGGCGGGCGCCGGGGCTTGGAAGTAAAAGTTGCTATGTCATGTTGTCTGAAAAGTAGCAATTAATATGGACGGTTGTATATTTGTTAATAAAATATTTGGCACTCGTGTTTCATGATATTACCATGTTCCACATCAGGTAAAATATGTGGACTATTAGTCTAATGGAGTAATTTTCATGGTAATGTAAAAAAAAAAAAATAAATAAATAAAATAATAATAACAATATGATGATATTAATTTATAAACTAGGTAGTTATTTTTAGATGCTTGGTAAAAAGTCAACTAAGTTAGGAATATTGTTGGACTAAGTTGTAAAGTATATAATTATTTTTAGATCTTTGTCCCTATGTCAAACAAGAATTTGAAAAAATTGTACGATTATTTGAGTTTTGGGCTAAGGGTCAAATTAAAACTTTGGACAAGATCTTACTCTTTTCATGTCGGTGTCACTTTTGAAATTTGATTGACGAAACTCTTGTTATCCTTAGGAGAAAAATCTTTTTTTTTTTTTTTTTATAAGTCCTTAGGAGAAAATTCATGTTTCAATAGTTAGAGGACAATTTATGTACGTGAACGTATGATTATTAAAATATAAAGTGATCTTAAAGGATTGGGAGTGAAAAAATGAATTTTATAAATTCTAGTTATGATCTTTAAGCGTATAATAATAATAATAATAATAATAATAATTATTATTATTATTATTATTATTATTATTATTTTACATCTTTTCTCCCACCTCGAATTTCACAATTTTTGTAGTGCTATTATTTGTGGTCCTTTATATACTATTTTTGTCACAAATCATGCTTCACAAATCAGGGCTCGACTTGAATCTAATCAAGCTCGTGCTTCGCTTGAGCCAAGTTCGAGCTCAGATATAGTTACTTGAAGGCTCGCGAGCCGAAACTATTATTAAAAAATATATTATTTGTAATATATTATTTTAAATATATAATATAAATATATATTATAAAATTATATTTAAAATATATATTAAAATTACATTTAATATTTAATATACTATATAATATATATTTTAAAATATATATTATTATTATTTTTTAAAAAGCTTATAAGCTCGAATAAGGCTCGAGCTCGGATTTCTGGGCTTAATCGAGCTCGAACTCACTAATTATATAAATGAGCGGAGCTCGAACATAAAATTTTTGCCAAGCTCTGCCTGTTTGCAATCCTATTCACAAATTATGAAATAAATACATAAATATTAGATTTAGTGGGCATGAATCTCTACCTCATTCATGGAGCCGGTGAAACACGTACTTCTTGATTTTGCCTTATTTATTTTTTCCTAGTCGCCAACCCACGTTTTTTCCCATATTATCAAGACGAAAACAGAGGAAAAGAAATTGACGCCTTTTCCGCCGGGTCTGCATGGCAATGATGAACTACATAGACGTAGTCGCCGAACCAACATCGTGTTTCACCGGATATACCGTCGGTCAATTTTCACGTCATCATTAATCATGAAAATCGTGCACCCGCATTGTAAGCAAACATTTGCCAAAATTATTCCCCGTTCATAACAAAACTGCCACTGTTGTTGCAGAGGACTACGCAGATGAGTCACGCGCGATATCCCACGTGCGGAGGCTCCTCGACATTGTGGCGTGCACGACGCGCTTCGCCAAACCTAAGGGCGGCAGCGGCGGTGGTGGAGCGGAATCTCGTCCGAAGAAAAGTAAAAGCCAACAGAATACGGCAGTGGCAGCGCCGTCGGATGGAGAATTACGGTCTCCGGAGGCTCCGCCGCCGGCGATGTCTGGGAGTTATGATATGGTGGCGATTCACCCGATTCCGAAGCTATCGGATTTCTACGAGTTCTTCTCTTTCTCTCAACTCTCTCCTCCCATACTGCGTGCGTTTCCTTTTCTTTTCGCCTCTTTCTGTTTCAGAGTTCTGTTTTGTGTTCTATTTGTAGTCTTATTGTTTTGCCTTTGAAATTTGCAGACTTGAAAAGAGTGGAAAGTAAAGATGGTGAAACGCGGCGAGACGGTGATTACTTCGAAATGCAGGTGTTTTATTTGTGGAATTTCCTGTTGTTTTTCAGTAACTATGAATGTGCATCATTTATAAAGAATTCTTTCCCCTTTTACTCTCGGCAGTGAATCATGTTTTCTTAAATATTTGATGTTTCCATACTTTTTTGATCAGGTAAAGGATAGTCAATACTTCATCTTGAAATTATTTAGTTTTGCAGAAATATGCTGGACCTGTATGATATTTTACTGCTTTAGTATAAAATCTTACCAGAAGTTAGAATGATTATTTTCACCCTCCTTGATTTCAGATTATGAAAATGGTAGATTCCGGGTTTTACTTTTAAATAGGGTCAGAGGAGGAGCTTTTCGTATGGTTCTTTCGGTGAATTGTGAATGGAAGTTATGTCGGACTTTGATCATATAATGTGTTTGCAGATAAAGATATGCAATGGGAAGATAATAAATGTGATGGCATCGAGGAAAGGTTTCTACACTTTAGGGAAACAATATTTGCAGAGCCATTCTCTGGTGGATCTTCTGCAACAGCAAAGTCAAGCTTTTGCCAATGTGAGTGATTTTGATATAATTTTGTTACTCCAAAATCCTATGCTGATATTTGGCACGGATTGCAAATACAGTGTGAGTAGTGCCCTCACACTGTAACATTCTTTGGGTTCTTTCTATTGTTGTACTCTTTCTGTTATGTCTAGTTTGTTTTTGGGTTCTCAATTAATGCTAGCGCCCTCACGCTGTAACATTCTTTCGGTTCTGTATATTGTTGTACTCTCTGTCATATCTAGTTTGTTTTTGGGTTCTCAGTTAATGCTAGCAATTAACTAATAAATACACAAAGAGGCACAAGAAGAAGCATACAGACAATATTGGTTTCATTTGTTTCACCATAGTCAAAATTACTGTACTAACCATGATGACTGTCAATGCAAGGTAAAGATAATTATCTATATTTTGGGCTATGAGAATTCTAGAAATAGGCCAATACTTAAGTGATTGGATCATTGGCAGGCAATTTAGGTAGTAACTTTCTGTTCAGGACATATAATGTGCATTCTTGTGTTAAATTGCAATACAGGATAATAAATCTGACGTTTATGTGCAGGCGTATTCATCCTTGATGAAAGCTTTTGTTGAACACAATAAGGTGATGTTTCATTTTTCTTAAATAGTGTTTGTTAAAATGAATGCAACACTGGAAGGAGAAATGAGTTGCTATGATGTTGTTTTCAGTTTGGTAACCTCCCATATGGTTTCCGTGCCAATACGTGGCTTGCCCCTCCAACCATTGCTGATTCTGCATCACACTTTGTGCCGCTCCCAACGGAGGATGAGCACTGGGGAGGAAATGGTGGAGGCCAGGGAAGATCAGGAGAATATGACCGCAGATCATGGGCAACAGACTTTGCAATATTGGCAAGCCTACCTTGCAAAACTGAAGAAGAGAGAGTGGTTCGAGATAGAAAGGCATTTTTGGTTCACAATCTTTTTCTGGATGTCTCCATTTTTAAAGCTGTGTCATCCATTCAAAAAGTGATAGATTCTGCTGATAAGGGTGCATCAAATTTTCCTCTGGGTTCAGTTGTGCATGAGAGTAGCATTGGAGACCTTTCTATTACAGTCAAAAGAGATGAGGCAGATGCAAGCTTGAAGAGGAAGGTGAAAGTTATTGGCAGCAAAACGTTGAATGAATCTTCCAATGAAGTTTCTCAGAGAAATCTACTTAAAGGATTAACTGCTGATGAAAGTGTTGTTGTACAGGTGAGTAACTTTTACTCTCGCTTTGGGTCGAAATGAAATCATTGAAGCCATAACTTAGCTGTACACAACATAGGACACAATTCAATGAGTTGCTACATAAAACCTGTTTCATTCCTGGCAGAAAAGTATTTTTAAAGCATTAATCATACATCTAAGTACCAAAAACTAAACATACAAATGTAAAACATTACCATACCATATATCTACCGTTATTTAATGCTCCCAACTCTGATTATACCTGGAAAGTTCAATCTGGGTCATTTAAATTAAAATCTAATCTTGTAACTTCCTCTCAGGAGAAGAACACCTAATAAAGTAATCAGGCATTTATCAAGAAGGGATCACATATGTTACATAATCAATCAGGTGTCTTTCTTAAGCTAGTTTTTTCCTGTATCGCAAAGAAAACGGAGAATGAGGCAATGTAGTTCTTTTGAGACACATAAATTTGTTTCACTTGAGGGCATACAACATCATTTTGTATTCTTTCTCTTTTAATCTATTTGTTCACCAATCATCAGTAATTCATTTATCTTAGTTAGCTAGTTTTACTTTGTTATATGTGAGAATGGAACTCTATGCCACTGTTTGCAGGATACTTCTTCATTGGGTGCTGTAGTTGTAAGGCACTGTGGCTACACTGCAACAGTCAAGGTTGTAGGAGATGTGAAAAAGGGAAAGAGCCTTTTACGAGATATTGACATTGAGGACCAACCAGATGGGGGAGCCAATGCACTAAATGTTAACAGGTTTTAATACTTATCTTTTTATTTTACAGATGCTCAGATGAAGAGTCTGACTGCTCTTACTAGATGAATATTGTTTGTGAATCATGATGCAGTGATATTTAAATAAAGGTCCTTTTTTGTATGCATTTGTTTGCATCTGTCTGTTACAGCGGTGAAGTTAAGTCGGCTATAGTAGAATGGACGAGCCTGGCAATTATAAGGATGAGTGGCCAATGAATGAGGAAGGTGTTTTCAAATTTACATATATTGTAGTTTCCAGTCGAAAACAGAAATACCTAAGTGGGCTTGCTTGTTGGATTTGTCAGTTGCTGGCTCAGAAAATTTGGCTTATTTAAGTTGTTAATTTCATATTTTATGTCATTCTGGTCTTACTTCTCTTCAGATATTGCCAACATAATTTGACATTGTTGAAAAATATATTGTCTCTAGCAGAACAAAATTGTTTATGCATATCTTATAGTGAGAGTGGAGTCCCTAGGATAATATATCACATTAGATGGTTGGCATGCTAATGACTATACTTGTTTCTGGTAACCTTGCTGTCTTTCTGTTAATCCGCTAGTCCTTTTCAAAATGAACTTATTATGGATGTCTTACAGTTTACGAGTAATGCTTCATAAGCAATGTGCTGAATTGTCAGTCCGAGGTCAAGCTCTTCAGCCTAATATGATGGATGTTGGAACTTGGAGATGTCTGGTTCAAAAAGTAATAAAAGATAGTATGACAAAGCTAGAGGATAATCCTGCTACAGTAGAAAGTTGTATCAGATGGGAACTTGGTTCTTGCTTGGTGCAGCATCTACAAAAGCAGGAAACACCGGCAGATAATGTTTCTGGAAGTCAAAAGGATGATAATAAGGCCGAGCCCATGGTTAAAGGACTTGGGAAACAATTTAAAATGCTAAAGAAGAGGGAAAAGAAAATACCCAGTGCTAGTGAGAATGATGAAGAAAATGATGCCGTGTCCGGCAGCCTAAACAATGAAAACAGCACAGGAGAGATAAAAATCTGTGAGTCTAGCTATGGGTTGCTGAAATATGTTCCAGAAGAGGCCTTCTTACGTTTGAAAGAAACTGGGATTGGCCTTCATACAAAGGTATTACTTTTATTCAATCCTATTATGATGTCTGAAGATATGACTCAATGGTTGTATCTTGTTTCCTCATACCCTAACTCCTCTCTCTCTCTCTTCCCCTCCTTCCTGTATGTTTGTCAGCTGCTACCTTTTTCCTATTTAAGGATTTATATTCTTCTGCATGACATAAATTTCTCTAAACTAAACTTCTGGTATTCGTGAGGAGACATAAGGAGGTGGAGCAGAATGAAATGCTATGATGCTTTTGCTTTTCCTCATTCAGATCTGAGGTCCCATATGACTACATCTGACTTGAGTTAATTTGCTTAAAGTCTGACTAGAAAAGAGGGTGGCAATAGCATTTATTTGCCTACAACAGTGCCTTTAGAGAATTTTGTAGTAGTCCTTGTGGTTGGAAAGTTTAAATCCTTGGGAGGATGAATGGGACTTAACATCATTTGCTATACTTAGTTTCAGTTGTATGACATTCCATGATTACCCTCTTTTTACCACTTCCAAAATTAAACCAACCTAGCACTCTTAGTTTAATCTCTTTAACCTAATTCTGAAATCACTTTTCATATATATATATATATATATATATATTCTTTTTTTCTGTGAATTTTCATTTTTAAATATACTTTCTGTTGCATGTGTATTTATGATTTACTGCTGCATCATGCAGTCAGCGGATGAGCTGGTCAAGATGGCACACGAGTATTATGATGAAGTTGCTTTGCCTAAGCTGGTATCATTCACTAATAGCTCAAATTATAATGCAACTGTCCGGATGTCACGGTAGTTTGTGCCCAGTTTAGTTTTATAATCGATATTTGTTTCAGGTCACAGACTTTGCATCACTCGAACTTTCTCCAGTTGATGGCCGGACGCTGACGGACTTCATGCATCTTCGAGGATTACAGATGCGCTCCTTAGGTCGCGTGGTGGGTGATGATCTCTAATTCTTTGTTTATGTGTGGGTGTCTTAACATGCATGTGCTCCTTTGGAACTCCTTTCCTTTTCAAAGTTGAACTAATTTAATTGCTTGAACCAGGTTGAACTTGCGGATAAGCTTCCTCATATACAGTCTCTTTGTATTCATGAAATGGTTGCTCGAGCTTTTAAGCATGTACTTCGAACTGTTATTGCTTCCGTCGAGAGCATGGATAACATGTCTGCTGCTATAGCCACAACCTTAAATTTCTTGCTTGGGTCTTGCAATGTCGAAAATGACGACTCAAGTGATCAGATTCTCAAATTGCAATGGTTACGGGCATTTCTGGCAAAAAGATTTGGTTGGAGACTGAAAGATGAATTCCAACACTTGAGAAAGTTATCAATTCTCAGGGGACTTTGTCACAAGGTAGTATCTAAGCCAGTTTCTTCTAAATCCTTGAAACTTGAAAGGGTTTAATGAGTTCTCCTTTTTAGGTTGGATTAGAGTTGGTCCCTAAGGACTACAATTTGGAGTGTTCCACTCCATTCATGAAGTCTGATATCATCAGCATAGTGCCGGTCTGCAAGGTAGGAGCAAACAATCATGAGATAAATGAATTTAGTTTATTTGTAAATGATAGCTTCTCAGTAACATCTCTTTTTGCTTCATACTAAATAGCATGTAGGGTGCTCTTCTGCTGATGGACGAACTCTGCTGGAGTCATCCAAGATTGCACTAGACAAAGGGAAGTTAGAAGATGCAGTTAATTATGGAACAAAGGTAACTTAATCCTAGGTATATCTATTATTAACCTGTGCACTGTTTTCTTATCTCAATATTGAAATTGTATTTGCCTTTAAACTGAAGGCATTAGCGAAGATGATAGCAGTTTGTGGCCCTTATCATCGTACAACTGCAGGTGCTTACAGTCTTCTTGCTGTTGTTCTGTATCACACTGGAGATTTTAATCAGGTAAGACAAAGTTTTACTGCTTCCATTTGATCTCAAAGCTGTAAATGTTTTCTCTAATGTCATAGAACAAATGTTAAGAAGTTACTGCAGCTTTCAATATTATGTTGTGCTTTATTTATGAGAAAGCAGGTCCTTGATATAGTTAGTCTGGATTGTGCACGTATTTAGTTACATCAATAGGTGACTAGCCAAGTTCATAGTGTCTGAAATATTCTTGTGTAGGCAACTATATATCAACAGAAGGCATTGGATATCAATGAAAGGGAGCTGGGGCTTGACCATCCAGATACAATGAAGAGCTATGGGGATCTTTCAGTGTTTTATTACCGTCTTCAACACATTGAATTGGCTCTGAAGTAAGTTCTTTTGGAAGATTATTCTTATCATTTGATCTCTAATTGTATTTTGTTTTTAAATCATGGTCCTACAGGAGTTATCAAGTTAAGATTACAACTGATGGTCATTTGGGATTCTGTGACCGATCTTGTTCTCTTTCTCGTAGTTTTAACCATAACTTGCTTAACCATGTCCATTCACAACCTTGGGCAGATATGTCAACCGTGCATTATATCTTCTTCATTTCACATGTGGGCTCTCTCACCCGAACACAGCAGCTACTTATATAAACATTGCTATGATGGAAGAGGGCATGGGAAATGTTCATGTTGCTCTCAGATATCTGCATGAAGCCCTTAAGTGCAACAAACGGTTATTAGGAGCAGATCACATACAGGTGTGCATCAAACATGATACCCCTCTTACAAACATAAACATTTCTTAAGCAAATTCCCTTGAAAGTCATGACAAATGAACAGCTTACTTACATTGACGTGATATTATGCCCATGTTACTGAAAAATTATGGATTCTACAGTTAATATGATACTTGCTGTATCTGACAGACTGCTGCTAGCTATCATGCCATAGCTATTGCCCTTTCGCTGATGGAAGCCTATACTCTCAGTGTTCAACATGAGCAAACTACATTGCAAATTCTTCAGGCTAAACTGGGAGCAGAGGATCTTCGCACTCAGGTTCACAAATCCCAAATCATTTCTGCCTCCATAAGAAACTGCGATCGCTATACGGTCATAGGATGTTATGTTGTTCGTGTCATGCTAAAAGATGGAAAACATTGTTTCTTTATTTTCTGGGGTGTACTAACTATTTCTCTCTGTCTGCTGAGTAGTCCATCTGAAGCTCGTCTGTTGGAATCTGTCGCTATAATCATTAATAGTATACGTAGCATGTCATGGATAGAGTTTTCTGTCAGTTACATCTGCTTCTAGTTATTGCAAGTTAGGGGATATTATTGTTTGATCATGACATCAATTTTTTCATGCGAAGCACCTTCAGATATTAGATATACTAACTGCGACTTACAGAAGCATGTACTGTGGTAATTTGTTTTTGAGATTATGGAAATATGACATTCAATATACCAAGTTCCTGCAGGATGCTGCCGCTTGGCTTGAATATTTTGAGTCAAAAGCCTTGGAACAGCAAGAAGCAGCACGTAATGGAACTCCAAAACCAGATGCGTCCATTGCCAGCAAAGGTCACCTGAGGTATTGACATGGTATTTCCATAGTACTTGGTTTTGACCCTTCTATCATTCCCTGGCAAACCAAAACCGTTAACCCTGTGTTGCAGTGTATCAGATCTCCTTGATTATATAAGTTCAGACCAGGAGTCAAAGGCCGCAGATGCTCAGAGAAAAAGGCGATCGAAGGTATTAATTTTCGCGTTTGTGAGAAAACTGAAAATTTCCAATTTGCAAAATGTTTAGCTATTTGTTTTCTGTTTTGAGGTCTATGTAAATAAAGTATTGTAGAAAAGACTGCTTATTAGTCGATATCCCTGGAATGGATATTATTGACCAAGAGTCTTGAATGGATGGGAGGTTCTTTTTTCTATACTGTCCGTTTGTTGCTCTTTCCTTGTTTTTGAACATAGAATGATTTAGTTACTTCTACGCTTTTTCTTTTGTCATATGATCTCTTAGGTTTTTCCAGTTGGGGAGAAATCCTCTTCAGAGCAGCAAGAGGGAAAGAGTGAGGATACAACCAACAACAATCAAAGTATAGAAACCAGTACTGTGGTGGAAGAAAGTAGCAGTGAACAGGATAAAGCAGACAACAAATTCTCTCAAGAACCATTCAACAACATTGAAACCCAATATGATAGTCCACTTTCAGAGGAAGTTGTCCAAGAAATCAAGTCAGAAGAAGGGTGGCAGGAAGCCAGTTCGAAAGGGCGGTCAGGAAACAGTGCTACTAGAAAGTTAAATCCGAGGCGTCCGAATCTTGCCAAGTTAAAAGTAAATTCCACACACTCCAACTATAAGGACAGCAGTTATAGAAAGGAAGCTGTTTCACAGGGGCATAAGGCTACAGGGAAGACAGTTTCAGCTGAAGTGTCTCTAGTGAAACAAGCCAGCACTGTAATTGTAAAGACCGCTGATGATTCAAATAAAGTGCCTGCAAAGATATCTGGAACCAAAAGTTCTACTTCAGTGTCCAAAGTTTCTCCACCTCCTGCCACTCTCACAGCATTAGCTTCAAAGTCATTGTCGTACAAAGAAGTAGCAGTGGCTGCACCAGGTACGGTTCTAAAGCCCTTACTGGAGAAAGTAGAAGAATTAAGTGAGGAAAAAACTGACAACCCGATATGCATTAGTCCAAAAGAGACAGCACAGCGGGATGGGAGGGACGGAGTTTCTCTAGATGACTCGTTGCTAGATCATGAAGATGCAAAAGGAGACAATGAAGGTGGTATTCATGAAGCTGGAGCCGAGTTAGGTAATACACGCTCCGATTCAGAAGATATTTCATGTTCCAGTAACCCAGAGAAACCTGTGGAAGCAAATGGAAGCAAACTCTCGGCCGCTGCTCAGCCATTCAGTCCGGGGGCCTACCCTTTGACTCATTCGTTAACCCCCCCGGCCGTTACTAGTGTCTATGACGTTGTAACCAGCGAAGGGACGCTCAGAGAACCAATGGGTTTCCCACCAGTTGCTGCACGAGTTCCTTTTGGTCCTAGATCACCTATGTATTATAAAGCAAGCCATAGTTTCCGGATCAGACCTGGGTTTTCAGGTTACCAAATTCCTGTTTCAGAAACAAATGGTTTTGCTTCTTCAAAGATGATGAATCCACATGCACCTGAATTTGTTCCTAGAAGAGCATGGCAAATGAATGCATCTGCTGATGATTCGAAACCCACTACTGATTCTGATTCATCTACCGACTCTAATACTATGGTTACTACGTGTCCTGGAGGTGAGAAACTTGACGATAAAGTTACAACTGATGTCAGAGGGGAAAGATCCAAGAAGAACACTACTGATGCAGAAAAAGCAGAGTTAGCAAGGCAGGTACTGCTCAGTTTCATTGTTAAATCGGTAAGGAATACTTCTGACCCTCCAACTGCAGCTCCAATTAGTGACAAGAAGAATCAATTATCAAGCAATTCTGCTGAAGCAATTGCAAATGACAGTGCAATTATAAAGGTTTTCCACGGAAATGATGAGAAACCAGCAGCTGAGACCAATAGCAGCGAGAGGCAACAAGTGGCAGATGTAAATAAAAATAAGTCCAGAGATGGGGAAGGATTTGTCCTTGTCACAAAGCGGAGAAGAAACAGGCAGCATTTTGCAAACGGCGTGAATGGTCTCTACAGTCAACAATCAATCTGTGCTTCAGTGCGTTGAAGAGAGGACACCAAGAATAAGTCGTTGGGGGAGCGTTTTATTCTTCTCAATCATGAGGTATTCTGAAAAAGGTGGATCTCAACGTTACATGTTAAGTTGCATAACGTCAAGATACAACTTTGAAGGGGCTAAATAATATATGATCGTCGTATAATTGATCAAATGACTGCTCCCTACGGTGTCTGATCAGTCGAGATAGAGGTAATAGAGGCTGGTGGTTTTTGACCCAAAGATTTTGGTTGAATGATGTGTAAATTTGTTGATTCTTTGCCTTCTGAAGTCCAACTTTTAGTTCTCTTTTGAAGCTACCAGTTTTATCCTAACTTGATGAAAGATTCATCAGAATCGCATATTTTTTTCCCTCTAGTAATAAATAAACACATGTTAAACTCTCAAACTTCTTTTATGTAATTATTTATTTTTGTTTCTTAAATTGTTTATTCCTCTATAGCCTTATTTGCAGATGACAGATCATGAATGATAGTATGGATTTTCCAATGAAGAGGAAGAAGAATACACTGCAATTTAGGCATTTCGTCGAACAATCGGTAAAATTGAATAAGTTTATTGTATATGTATATAAATCGAAAAGGGAAAAAATAAAAAAAAGTTCTGATGCATCTGAAAAACCAAAACCAAGACTAGAAATTTTTAACAAACAGGATAAAAAGTCATACTCTTCCAACACAAGAAAAGGAATTTTCGACACCCTTTCTTGTGTACGTGCCGGCATGGATTGAGGTAGTTGGATCCAATCCTACCCAAATACAAAAATGGGAATCTTAGAATGTCTTGTTTATTTTGACTAAAGTCGTAAGCATAACAAACCGTGCAATGTTATACCACCATAAAGGTATGTCACCATCACTAAAGCTTAACCTTAAATATGAATCTTGGAAGTAAAAGCAACAATAATCCAAGACTTATTTTGAGGGTGAAAGCAAAGCATGATTGAGGAAAGTCAGAAAGAGCAAGCAACCCTACCTATGATTTGTGAAACTTGCACCAATAACAAACCCATTTTGAGGGACATTTCCTCTTCTGGATTCTATTCATCAAGAAACACTTGTCCATAGGTCTTTGGTTTGATAACCATGTTGATTTTAATAGAAAATTACCTTTGTACCCCTAAGATTTGGCATAATTGCTGAAACATTCCTATCGATTTGAGAAAGTACAATAATAATTTTTACCGTTAGTTAAATTAAAAAAAATTTCACAAAATATGTGTAATATTACAAGTACCCTAACAAAGAGTCTATTCGTAATATTTCACTTAACATGCAAGATTTTCAAGGATTGTAATTGTGATGTTACAAAAACTTTGTTAAGTTTTTCATCATTTAAAGTAACGGCAAGGGGTGTACTTAAAATGTTTCAAATCATGGATATATTTTTGTAAATAAGCAAAACCTTCAGGGTCATTGAGGTAATTATAACTAATTCATAAAGAATTTTTGGGGCAAGGGTTTGCAGGTATGGCTTGCTTCCATCGGCCAGATTATTTTCTTATTCTATTTGTTTGGTATTGCCCCTGGACTTGTGTGGGACCATGGAGGTGATTTATACGAATAAGACTGTCTAAATAGTCAATGAGGAATACAGCTGAAAAATAAGTTAGATATTTAATATTCATCAAGAAACACTTGTCTATGGATCTTTGGTTTGATAACGATGTTAATTTTAAAGGAAAATTACCTTTCTACGCTTGAGGTTTGGCGTAATTGCAGAGATGCTTAATGTCAATATGCTTACTTCGACCATGGAACACCGGATTCTTTGTTGAGAAAGTACAATAATAATTTTTACTGTTAGTTAAATTGAAAGAAATTTCACAAAACATTACAAGTACCCTAACAAAGAATTTACTTGTAATACTTTACTTAATATGTAAGATTTTCAAGTATTGTAATTGTGATGTTACAAAAGTTTTGTTAAGTTTTTCATCATCTAAAGTAACGGCAAGGGGTGTAATTAAAATGTTTCAAATCATGGATATATTTTTGTAATTAAGCAAAACCTTTGGGGTTATTGAGGTAATTATCACTACTTCATAAAGAATTTTTGGAGCTAGGGTTTACAGGCATGGCTTGCTTCCATCAGCCAGATTGTTCTTTTGGTATCGCCCCTGGACTTGTGTGGGACCATGAAGGTGATGTGTACAAATAACGCTATCTAAATAGTCAATGAGGAATAGAGCTGAAAAATAAATTAAATATTTAATATTTGAGTCAAAATCAATTATAAAAGCTCATTTAGATTTGATTTCTTAAAGTTAAGAAATCATAGAATAGATATATAAGTAAATCAAATATTTAATATTTAACTGAAATTTATCCACAAAAACTTCTTTCAATTTTATTCGTTAATGTAAGATGCCAAAATTGCATATACACAAGTATTAAATTACTCAGAATAAATTCATGTTCTGAGTTAAAACTTATTTAAATTATTTACAATCAAATCATAATTTTCAAAATCAATCAAAATTTAAACACATTTGAACAAAAGAATAATTGGCACAACTCTATTCATTTATAATCCTCACTAAAAACATATGTCAATTACTCTTGGTTTTTTGCTCCCATTGAGTTTTTCATTTAATTTTCATAAATATTATAATCATCTCATTATTTAGTTCTTACTCAAAGTATTATTATCTCATGCAATAAAAGCAAGATGTAACTTTTCATTTCCATAACTTAAAAGTAAATATTGTTGAAAACTATCAATTATATTGCTTAATTAAGGGATCACTAGTCATTAGATCAACCTCTAAGTAGAATTATATATACTAATAAGAAAACTTTATTTTTATTCTAAGACTTTAATTGAAAAATAATTAATTACATAATGAGCAACAGACAACTGTCAAAATTGTCACAATCAGTCTTCCTTAATTTGACCTTTCATTTAAGGAGAAATTCCTTATTTTGTTTGTTGTTGGCAGAAACACATAAAATAAATAAATAAATAAACAATATTAAAAATCAATTCCCAAAAGTCTAGAGTTAGGTAAGGTAATGTGATGACAATCTGTCACAAACCATTTAATATTTAATTAAGAATATATCCTTTTCTAGATTGTCTTCTAACTTCAAAGCAATGGAATTTTTGGGAAGTCTTTGTCAAAGAAATTTCCCTTTCCTTACAACGAAAAAGAAACACTCATATGACAAAGACTTTCATGACCTTTTGCATGTCTATAATATATCTTTTTTCTTCTACATATATTTTTTTGTCTATAATATAATGGACCAACACTTGAGAATATTATTTGTGATGTAGGAACATATGTGGAACACATAATTTGGTTTAGAGATAGATATTTCGATGTAATGATTGACATGATTTTTTTTAAATTTTTTTTGTACATATACTGATTTCTTTATAAATTTATTATCAATTGCGCATGTAAATCTATATATATGTATGTATATGTATATGTATATGTATATGTATGTATGTCAGACAATGGTGTCGGAATCATACTATATTATTTTTTAATCGTTATATTATACATTTACATGCAAATTATATCAACATATTATATAATTAATGTTTATATAATGTATATATGTTAGATAATTATGTTAGAATCATACGACATATATTCTAAATTAATGCTTTAAGAAATCATATCATTAGGTTCATATTGCTATCCAGTGCATCAAAGAACACAGATATAAGTAGAGCACCTCAAAGAACATTTTCACTCTATAAATATTTGTTATTCTTAAGTCAATATAAGGAAGAACATAATACACATTTCAAAATTAATACGATTTATATACAATCTTGCATAAATATAAATAATCGCATGGTATCCACTACAAAGGGGGGAAAAATGAGTGACAAAAATTTTGTGATAATATAAATATTGTCACCAAGAATATACAATAAGTGACAATAATTTTCATTTTGTTACTAATAATTAATACGTTTTAATTAAATAACTACCACCAATACTCAATTTCTTTGATCACCTTGTATAAGTATAAAATTTCTATCAAGATTATTATTTTTCATGTGCTTAAATCAGTTTACAGACATCTAAATTCGCCCAATGAAAAATAAACGAATTTGACATTAAATTACGTGCAACATGAACTTTTTATCTAGAATTAATATAGATAAATAATCATCAAAACAATAACACATATTTTATTTTATTCGATTATATTTTTTGTAGAGTAACATAAGATAGGATTAATATATGAAAATAAAGGTGGGTTCTCTTAAAGAATTTTACAATTTAATAGTGGTCCAAATTTTGGAATAAATGTCATGGGATCCATAGGACATTCTTGCTTGCTGAAATAAAATTGGCAGAAACTTTTGACTTTATATTTAAAAGTTCAAATTTTTAGCCAAGACACCACAATTATTGCATGTATTTGTAGAGTGTAGGGGCTATCATTAATTAAGAGAGCAGGAGGAATCCTAGCCGTTAATCTGACAAACAGGGCATTTATACATTTGTACTTTCTTCTTCTCCATTAATTTCTCATGTGAATACTGTTTTGCTCTTTTACCACTCTACATTGTGATCCATCCATCGTTTTATTCACTGCTAAAAAGGGATCATTTTTTATTTAATTTTATTTTTTAACTTTAAATCCTAGTTAATGGGGTTAGGCGATGTATTAAAACTGAAAATAAGATTTTACTTCAAGAAAAATAAATTTTATGATGGAAGTATGGTTTCAGGTAAGTTTTTATGTAAGTGGTGTGGTATGGGACGGAATCCTCTATTCCAATATGATGTTTCATTTCCTATTTTAAACTTTCAAATATATGTCATATATATTGTATTTATCATTAAATATTTTTATAAGGAAATAACTAATAAACATGGCATGTGCTTAATATGAAATAGGAAATAAAATATCATTTTGGAATAAGAGATCCATCCCGTGTGATATGACATCAAAATTCCATATTATTTTTATCATGATTTAATATTTGGGAAATATATATATTTTCATTAAAATAATGATAAAAAAATATAAATATATATAACTTTTTTAATGCAGTGATAAAAATTACAAAATTTCACTTATATTAATTGCTATGATGTTTGAGTTGGTGGCATTAAGTACTAGTGATCCTACAAGAAAAAATGTAAAATTATCGACGCCAATTTCTTATGCTTTGCATTGACCAGAAATTTTCAACATCGTATGGGCGATCTGGTCGCTAGTAAACAGAGATTGCATAAGGTGCTAAAAAGCCATCGATAACTCAATGGAACAGAAGGCAGGAAAAGTTAGATGTACTCACGAGCGTGATTAGATTTTCAACATGTATAAATTCAAAATATTTGTTTTTTTTATATGAAATTGATTTTTCTCTATTATGTTTTTTTTTTCTAATTTATTATATACAATAATAATACATTTGAAGGAAAAAAAAGAGAGACGAAAACCAAAAGACAGATGAAATGAGATAGGTTAATTCCATGTTGATACCAATAACAAACTTAAAAAAAATAATAGTAATAATAATAAATAACTGTTTTTTTAGAGGGAACCATTTCTAAAATTCTCTAAAGCCTAAGTTGAACTCAGGCCTGAGAAGGGGTCTGGAAATAGTCTTCATGCAGCCATTGACGTGCCTCGATTAGAACCTCACTACCAACATTTGATCAAGCACAAAGATTAAAAAAAAAGAAAAAAAAAAGAAACAAACTTAACTAAATAAATGAACTAACCTTAATTTTTAGGATGCATGTGTGAACCCACTCCCTTAAAAGAGAAGTAACTAAACAAACTAACCCTAACATGTGTTCTTCTTTCAAAAAAAAAAAAAATTGAAAATGCGGATTGGATTCTGACCACCTATAAGAGGAATTTTATGGAAGATTAATATCACTTTGTCCATATATGATTAGAATTTTTTACTTCGAAATAAAATTTCACTTTCTATTTCTTGTCTGAAATACATGTCAAATGTATTAAAAATATTTTTATAAAAATTTGAGAATTAAATTCCCATATATATAATAAAGTAATAAATGAAACATAAAATAAAACAGTGGATCCAAAGTACTTCAACCAAGGAGCTTCGGTATATGTGTCCAAATTCTGGTTGAGATTCCATGCATACAAACCAAAACTGCAGCGTAAAAATATGGAGCAAAAGGTACAAACATTATAATCAGCTTAGACAATCAAATGCCATAATTAGCAACTAATTTAACTTTAAAAAAGTCACATTAATTACTACAAAGCCAATACTTCTGACATACAAGTTTAGTACTATCTAAACTACATGAGGTACATACACAAATTACATATGGTACTAATAAATTAGAAATAATCCAAGAAATTAAAATAATCACATATATAATATCAATTAATTAAGCATAACAACTTAAGAAGAAGAGTTATCTCTTGGTGAATGAAGTGGGAACAAGGGCAAAAGCTCCGGCGGGTCGGATCCTCTCGGAGTGCTTAACGGGCTTGGGTGCAGATAAAAACCCTTCTCAGCAATGGCTCTCTCTTCTTCCTCCATCGGCGATCTCGGAGTTTTGGGACTCCCACGAGCCGCCAGGTACTCCAACGGCGACACCGGAGACACCATAATCATGTTCTCTCCGACGAAACTCCGACTGTTTCTCGCGGCGGAAGGAGAATGCAAGGCGGTGCCGCCGCCTCCACTGTTGAGCTTGATCTCGAGCTTTCTTGCTGTTGGCCTTCGCTCGTGGAGCTTGAAGGCGGGTTTCCGGGGTCCGATCTCGCCGGAGTTTGATTTTCCGGGGAGTTTCGCAGGGGCTGCGCCGGTAAGGCGTTGGACGACGGCGCGGAACGTGGAAGGGTCGGCTTGGACGAAGGTGGTGTTGGGAATGGAATTCGGGTCGAACCCGTTTGGGAAGGAGTGGAATGTGGGTTGAAATGAGGGGTTCGGGTTGTTGTTGGGCGAAGGAGACGCCATTGGAAAGGGTTTCAGAGTTGTGAAGAAAGGCGAAAAATGGAAGGGAAGCGGGAAGAGAGGCATGAAATGGGGTTGCTTTTATGCTGTTTTTTGCATTTTTTTTCCTTTTTTTTTTTGAGGGAAGAAATTTAATTTATTTTAATTATTTTCTTGATAAATTAAATTTAATATTATATGATTCATGTCAGATGCTCTGAGAAGGAAAGAGTTTCAGGGCGTAAGGTTTAATGCAGGTTTTTTTACTGTCTTGCTATTTTCACTCTAGTTTTGGCTAAAGTCAATCTCAAATATTGGGATGATTTCTTTTTTTACTTTTTTTTTTAACTTCTTTATTTTATATTTTCTTTTTTCATTTTTTCTTTTCTGATAAATCTTTATTTTATAATTGGGTTATGGGACTTTGGAGTTAAGGTAAGGTAAGTTACAAAACTTGGGGCACTTTTATAATGAATGAAAATTTGAATTTTTTTTAATTGTATTATTTACTCAACACTTGTCAATTAATTATTAAAAGTCATTCATTATTTTTAGATTTTTATGACATTAATGAATAAGAGTTTAAATTTCAACTCATGATTTAATTTCAATTTCAAAACAAATCACATGATCCCACAATTAAAAGAAATGTATGAAAAAAAATCATATTTTGCCAATGAGCTCTATCTTTCTTGGTCAGGACATATTTTATAATCACGACATTGCCAGTTTCAATTTTCACAGAGTGTATGTGGCGTTAATTCTCTTGAATAGTAGTTTTGTCTAATTTTTTACTGCATAATAGCTTTGTAAGAGATTTTTTTTATTAATTATTGATTTCAAATGTTATTAATTTAATATAAAGATTGGATCTATTAATCGTTTCTTTAAAAAAATTATATTTTATGTCGCAACAACTAAAAATACTATGAAGTACGATAATTATAATTTTATATTTAAAATACATCAAAGGATCAAATAAAAAATTAACACAAAAACAAATAAAATCCACAATCATGTAGCAACCGCTACATATAACAAGTAGAAGGGCGTATTTATGAAATCCACTTTCCAAAATACAATAATTGGAGATGTTTTTCTTTAGTACACTAATATAGAAGCATTGATCCTTTATTTCTAAATATATCTCATCTCCTATTTGATTTGAAATTTAAGTAACAAGTGTATCAAATATTTTTTTATAAAATATTTGACAACGAATACATATAATTGACATGTATCATACAATGAAATAGAAATTAAAGACATCTTGAAATAAAAGATCTAACACTGTACTCTAAACCACATTTGACATGTATGGATGCATACGAACCGAGCTTGCTTGCGATGCTGGAGAGCTTGCCCGAAAGGTGTTGGAGATGAATCTATATAGAATTTGAATCGAGTTTAACCCTAATAGTTCTTATTATAAATATAAAATTATAAATAATCAAATTAAATTATTTATTAAATACTTAAATTTTTGGAGTTTGAATTCAGACCTATTGCTTAAACAGAATAAAATTCTTGAGCTCAAGCCTATGACTTGATCACAATATTCAAGCCAAATGAATCGGCTAGACTCAACTCATCTTGTTTGCATTCATATCCCGTCTCACTTTTTCCTCTTTTTCATTTTTTTATTTTTAACAATGAAACATGCTTGAAACAAATTGATGACAAATGATGATGGTCCCTAAAGAACTTGAAATAGCCCTTAACAGTAAATATTTTCTCTTCATTCTTTCTCCTTTCAAAGTTCGAAATTTGAATAGAAACCCCTCAAAAAAA
>JACFYI010003483.1:40351-67009 GCA_014898755.1 Handroanthus guayacan | reverse complement strand
TTTTTTTTTCCCATTTTAACCTCCCCAGGTACAAAAGAAGGGTAGTGAAAAATCGTTTTCCATTTTTTTCTCCCCTTAGATTGCGTGGGGGAAATGATTTTCAGGAAAAAGAGAAAAGAAAAGCAGAATAAGCAGGAAGGGTTTTGTTTGGTTTCTTCAGTTACAAAAAATGAGGATAAGCTTTTTCAGATTTTTATTTTGTTCTGGTTTTTTCTGACTTAATTTCACGGGGGACCTTTCATTTCGCTTCCATTCATTTGTTTCTTGCTGCTCTAACTCTCTCAGCAATAATTTAAGTTATAGCTGCTCTGCTCTTCTGCTTATTGGATATGATCTTACGATTCTTGCCCCGCAAATAATTGTACAGGAGTAACAGGACAGGAACAGATATATGCTACGTGGGTGGTGACCCGCCTACAAGGAAATAGATGGCCAGATATATAATTTCCTCGAGATTTGCTTGAATGAGTTAAATTAATTTGATTTAGTTATAGAAATATCTTTAATTATTTTGGAAATTATAGTAAAACCCTTCTTGTTCGCGGGATGTGCTCCCTTACCCTCAAAATGATATTTTATTTTTTATTCCATGTACTTAAATACATGCTACGAGTATTATATTTAATTCTAAGATTTTTATAAAGAAATATTTAATACATATGGTATGTATTTAAAGTATAAAATAAGAGATAAAACGTTATTTTGGAATAAAGATCTCGTCCCGTTGTTCGTTCAAATGATAAAAAGATCACACAGTTTGCGTAGTATTACAATTAGATATTTAAAATCTGATATTTTGATCTAAATATTTTACAAGTGGAGCTGTTATTTTAGTATGCTTAAATTTTTAGGATGTCTAATTGTGATGTTACAAAAGTTCTATTAAATTTATTGTAAATAATGATGAGTGGTATGATAATTATCAATCTACGGATGTTTTGGTAATTATGTTAAATATAAGTGGGGTTGGGTAATTATCCGTATTTTATTTGGAATTGATTAAATATATTCGTTAAAATAAAAGTAAAAATTTGTTTCGTGCACAAATTTAGCAGTCGTGTCAAATTGATTAAATGTGTTGCATGTTAAATGGGTGCCGCCGAAGATGATCAAATTAAGGTTAACTTTGACGCAATCATCTTTGAACATAATCACTCTGTTCACATTTGTATTATTGCTCATAATCAGTCGGGATTTTGTGTGGCTTTCATATGAAAATTGATTGTTCTTCTGTTGAACTTTGAAGCTACAAAGGTGATGGCACTGAAATTAGTATTAACGTTCAGTTACGTTAAACGCAAGGCTTATCGTCCATATAGCTGGAACTGCTTTTCTCCTTTTTAGAGAGGATAATGATTTTTCTTATGTATTGTTTGATGTTTTGCTATGGTGCATGGATATTTCTAAAAATTATGAAATGCAGTGTTCAATACTTATAGGATACCGATACTTATCTAACACTCGTGCGATACGTGTTCGACACGCCATGTGGCGTGTCCTAGAATAAAAAATAAAAAGAAAATAAGGACGCCATGTCGAACAGGATAAGGGCGCGTCCAACATGATTTCAGACTCCGACATGATTTTAGGCAGGTCAAGTGAAAAAATGATTGAACATACATTAAAAAAGAAGAGTAGCTCTTAATTTGCCAGACTGTTAATTTGTAATTTAATTTTTGTTTTTGTGTTGAGACTATGATTCGAAAAACTATGGACTTAGTAAATATAATGCATTTATTATAATCTATTTTTCTTATTGATATTGATACTGTCAATTGTTCAAAACTCAATTCTAGTTAACGCAAAACTCAAAACTCTCAACTGTTACATAGCATGAGGAAGATCCATTTGCATTCAACTTAACTTGATTAACAATTAGATTACGCAACAACTTGATAAACATGACACCACTGAATCTCTTTTCTTTTCTTGGTTTATTTTTTATTTTTTTGAAACTATTTCCTAATTTTATTGAGGTGGGTTATGCTGTGGATGCTGGGTCATATCTAGTTTGACACCCCTAGCTAGTATTTTTTTCCAACCCTTTATATATTGGCCTAATAAGTTCAAGATTGTTCAAGTTTAATAGATTATAGGAGTAGCTATTTTTTGTTTCCGAGTTCAGTGAATTGACTCACAATGCAGCTTAACCTTCTTATTTCAAATCGAGTATCGAGACTGACCAGTTTGATGCGAACCTAAAAATATCAAATCTAAATAAAATTTTTTCTAATAGGTCATGATTCGATTGATAGATCAAATGATTCAAGTCCAACTTTAGACACCTCTAATTCTCTAAATAAAATTGGGTAGTGAACTATTAGCATTATATAGTTATCCTATTGTCAAAATCTATACACACTCTATTCTTTATTCAAATGTATTATTTCGTTTCAATTCTATCATGTCCAAAACAAACCTTTTATCTTGCAAATAATAATTTTTTTAGAGAAGCAATTACATTCGATTATACATCAATATTATTGTAAGAATATATTTTAAAAATCAAATATGTGATTAAATACAATTTAAGTAATCTAAATTGTCATTCGATAGATAAAAACCGCCATACGGAAGACAAATACCCACACGTTATTGATGGAACTTGAACCTTGCATTTCTGTTATGAAAATATAGAAGCGATACCACTTCATCTAAAGGACGACAACAATAATAATTTTATTCTAAAGCTATCATCTTATTCAATTTAAACTTATGATATGTAGCTACTCCGACAAATATAATTTCAAAAGGTACTATTATTACAGTTATACAAACTTTTAACCTATTAAGATAAGGCGGGGCCATTGTTTGATACAGAATCAAATTACTAAGTCTAAGCAAGCAATACTAAGTCGTTTCATTTGTCGATTGGACGTTATAAAATTAAAATTTTAACATAAGGTTATAAGTAAACATTGTCCATCTTTTGATGTTGTCATGTGATTGACAAAGTTGTCACAGAAGTACTCCATCACAGATGATGCCCCTTTGGGACCCTCCCAAAAAATTTTCAATATAATAATTTCCTTTTATGTGGGATATATATCAACACACCGTACGTGTCATATAAAAGAAAGGAAGGGGAAAAAAAAAGATAGAATTATTCTAATATCCGTAAACTAAATTTTAAATATTTTAGAAGACGTTTAAGAACTTCTTGATAAGATGTCACAATGTATTTTGCAATTTGAAACAAAAAAAGAGTGTGCTTATAAGCTCTCACAATAATATATTATGATTTTATAAAATGGAGTTCTCAACTTATTTTAGGATCTTAATATTCTTCTTCAATTTAACTATTTTAATTATAAAGTTATTATTACTAGCATTTTTTAATATCTAACATCTTATTTTATACAAATATTTCAACAACTTATGTTTAAAAATAAAATCAAACATCTTATAAGACGTATAAGATGTTCTAAAAAACTTAGCCAAACACCCTTTGAGATCGGTGAGCTTTCATTATGGTCAAATAAATCCAATTCTATCTTTATGAATTTTTTGGGTGATCTAGATGTTTCAAATTTTGATATCTTCGTATTACATGATTTACCATATGATTCAATGCTAATTAGCTTTAAATACTCTTACTCCTAAAATTTAAGGTACAATTTTTGCAAAGCAATTCTATTTGCTATCTAGTACTTTATCTTTAGCTCCAATTAATTTTAAGCATTAAAATAGTTTAACTGTGATTGACCCTAACAGCTTGTTGTATTTTCAAATTTAGATTTAAGGATCAGTCGAATGTTTAAATCGACTACGTTTTGATCCAATCAACTCAAAATATTTCCTAACCAAATCGTAATTCTTGGGACATGATGGAACACAATGACATTTTATGCCCATACCAAATTTAGCAAGAAAAGAACAAAATGTCATCAATCATAACAAAAAAGAGTAGGCCATTTGCCTATTGGTGTTTTTTTAGTTTCTCATCAAGTGGCTAATACCCTAGGCCACAAAAGTTGTCCATAAGTCAATGATGCCACATCATCACTTTTGGCATAATATAGAGTACAGCAAGTCTCAAATTGTCCGAATTTGTTCTCAAAAAAAAAAAAAAAAAGTTGGTTGAATTTGTTTTTGTTAAACTTAAATAAGCCAAATGTGACACTAACATAAGCTTGAATACATTTTCACACTTATTTAGTATTTGAGTGAGTTTATAAACATTTTCGGGGTGTTCGGCTAAGCTTATTTAGAATATTTTATAATATTTTACACTTTATTTTAAAAACAAATTATTCAAGTGTTTGGATAAAATAAGATTTGAAAGTTATAAAATGATGTTAGTAATGACAATATAATTAAGTAATTAATATATGTAAAATCAAAGAACATGTTAATTAAGATTTTAAAAATAAGCTAGGACCCCTTTACTAAGCTCATGCTAACATTTTATTTTTAGGAGCATATAATATCTTTTTTAGAAAAATTTTCAAACACTTTGTAATAATTTTGGCCATTTTGCATTACTATTCACGCATGCATCACGTATTCCACTAAAAATGCGCTTAAATTGCAAAATGAAAATTTCGTGAAATTGAGAAGATAAAATGAATTTTTTTTAATTAAGTTACAAATTACAAAACGTCTATAATCTAAATAGTGTAATGTCATTTTATCTGGTAATAAACTAATGGTTTAAGCTTAACATGTTGTGATTCAAAGTAGTTTAATAAATTTCTTTATCCCAATTTTTTCCTTATAGTCAAAAGCTAATAATGAGATGTAATCCATACAAGTTAGAACTCTTTGAAAAGCTAGGGAAATGCCAAAGGAACACTCAATCATTGTAGTTTTTGTGTGGACGACACTAATTATGACACTTTTCGATAGCGAAATTTTTGGTTTAATTTGGCCGAATCAGATCGAATGCATGATAAGTGTGACATTTTGAAATATGAATCCGTGAGTGCCTATCAATAAAAATCTACAATAAACTTTTCTTCTTTAATCTTTCTTGAATTGGAAAAGCAACTTATGATGGAATTGTTCCCTCTAAGTCAAAATTAAATTTTTGGGAATAAAGTTTTTGCAGGAAAATAATCAACATATTTATCTGGAGTTTCACTGAAAAATGCTAATAATAAAAAAATTGGGCATCCATTACAGAGAAAAATTGTGGGAATTAATTCTGCAATTAGGATTGTATTGCATTACAATTTTCTGCAGTAAATATAAATTTTTAAAATAACAAAATTGTTTGTTATGATAAATTTCATAGCTAACGTCAACTACGATAACATAAACTTCAAATTCAACTATAAAATTAATTATAGTGAAATACCAAGTATATAATCACGTACCTGACCTTTTGCTATGAAATTTTGTCATTTTACAAATTTGTATTTACTATCGAAAATTTGTTATTTAGTTTGTAGCTCTAGCTACAATGTTAATTTCTTAACAATTTTTTTTCATAGAAAATGCCTTTTTTTTTTTTGTTTTCAAATAATGGCTTACAATTTTTTTAATTTCTTGAATCCATTAAATATATATATATATAATAATTATCTAATCAAGCTCTCATACTCTTTATATATTGCTATAGACTATAGATAGCGAGTTCATAATATTTATCTAAAATATTCGCTAGCTTAACTCAAAATTTTCTCATTTTTAGAGTAACTTTAAAGTTCAAACCATTAAATTTTTATGTTGACCCAGTATATATAAGTATCAATGTGTCAAGCGACATGTCTATATCCACACCGGATCAATCATATGAAGAAAAATTATTTTCTCGTGGACTATTTAATTAACTATTGGGCAATAGTTTAGAAATTAAAATACGATCAGGGTTGTATTTACATATATTAATTAATTCAATTTTAGACCAAGCTAGTTAATTAACTTATGGTTGGTTCAACCAAGTCGATTTGTAAGAATATGTTTCTACTATAATTATTCTAAATTTTATTATGTATTTAATATATCATTACTACCAATTTATCTATTGAAGTATAGAGTTTAATTGGAATATCTCCACCAGCTGAAGCGTCTACATTAAATATTTTCTGCGGAAGAAGCAGGCATGAGTTATGAGTCAAAAATAGAAAAATCCAGAAATTAGAATTGAATTACGTAGGAGGCAGGACTCATGCAAATGAGATAAATACATCTCAATTTTGAATTGAAATTATTGGCATTTATTGTTTTCCGTTATAACCATGTCTACTTTTGTTTCCCCAAAAAATAAAATAAAATCAATTTGAATTCAAAACATTTCTATAGTATTTGAATGAAGTGTAATAAAGTAAGAACAATATTATGTATTAGAGTTTGACGATTAGATATTTATGATGTTTGTGTAATAGGACTAATGAGGTCGGATTGTGTTGGTCTAGGAAAACTAGCATTATCAAGCAGCAAGGGTGAGCAAGTTTTGACATGAAACTAAGATACACGATTAGAGTCACTCAGACTTTTCAATGTAACCCTCCAATCTTAAGTCCCATAGGATGATGAGTATAAGATAAAGTCGTAAAAATATAATTCTACTTGCAGTGGCAACCCTAGAATTTTAAATTAGTGGAGTCCCCTTCAAATACTATCAAATAATAAAAATTATTTAAAAAATTATATCTATCAAAAAAGTGTGGTGAATTAACATATCAAGATATATCGAGACATATATTATGTTAAAATAATTGAAAACATTTGTATATTCAATAATTTAAAAAACTATGGAAATATCAACCAAAAAATTTACTAAAATATTATTAAATTAATAAAAATGTAAAATTTTAACTCACTAAAATAGCTTGAGTTTGACAAATTGGTTGAAATCTAACAAGTACGAGTTGTGAGCAGAATGATTTGGTTTGATATATAGATAATGATAAAAAAGAATAAAAATAGCCAAATTGAAAGTCTTAAACTTCAAATTCTAGTGCTAATTGACAATTCACATTCTAAACTTTTTATATTTTATAATCCTAAACTTTTATTTAGTGATTTGTTGTCAATTTGATAGTGAGGTTCCACAAATATATATTTTATAGTCTAATATTTCAATATATATATATTATAGTAAAAAAAAAAAAAAAAGAAAAATTTCAGTGGGATCCTAGGACCCCACTAGTTCCAATGTGCCGTCGCCTTTGTCTACTTGTAATATTTAAATTTGAAATATATCAATTACATATATGTCTTAATCTAACTGGAGATATTTGATTACAATGAGAGCTTGACATGATCCATAAGTATTAGTGCTATTAACATTATTTGTGCCCACGTGAACTAGTCCAGTGGCTGGGACCATGTGAATTGATCTGGTTAACCGGACTTTAAATCGATCTCTTCAAAAGATGTGTAAGTTAGAAAGTATGGATATTTCTCATCATTTTCATAAGAAAATCGATCCTCTTGGATTTATGGGCCAATCTTTGAGCCTTAGGGCCCCATGATAGTCATTAGGCCTATCAAAATATATGTTAAATTAATGCTTCATGCAATCATAATTCTGTTTATCCCAACTTTTTGTAGCATTGTTAATTGCAAAATGATAAATTTAATAAAGAATTGTTAGGGGGTCAGGAAAATAGAACATTAGAGAAAATTACAGAAAAATCCCTTCAATTTCCCTTTTTTTAGACGGTTCACTGTATCAATCAATCATTATATTAGAAATTAATTTAAAGTACAAGAACTAACAAATAAATAATTCTATTATATTCAATAGGAAAACAGATTCAAATTTGTGGCTTTTAACTAGGGGTGCCTTTCCTGACTAGCTGGGTTAGGGCCTCATCCTTTTTTTTCTTTTTCTCTCCTTGGTTGTTTCTCCCTTTTTTTTTTTTCCCTCTCTCATGATGAGGATTCCGAGCCATTATTCGATTGTGCATTCTGATTAAACGTGGGCTTATGTAACAGCCCACAAACCACATAGATCAAGAAAATTGCACTGAACACACCCTGTGCGACATACTCATATCTTAGGATCAAGTTTCAATTCAGATGGTATGTGGGAATTCATTCCATAAACTAACTCGACCAACTCCTTTGACGACTAAGGTCTCTTCTAAGACAATAAATAGAAAATAAAATATTATTTCGGAATAGAGAATTGCAAACCTTCAAATTTTAGAAACAGTACATGCATACCCCTCTTGACCCCACTTGGGCAATAATGACATGCACATGGAACTCAAATTAGGAGTGACATTATTACACCTTTACCAAGCTGAATTTGAAAATAAGGGGATAAAGAAAAGTAGAAAACCCACCCTCTCTCTCTTTCAGTTTCCTTATATATTGCCCCTTGATGAAGGAAGATCAGGTGACCATTATGATGTTAGGTCCTTAAATTTTACAAATAAATAAATTCATGTATATGTATATTTTAAAAACATATTATTTTTCTCCAAATAATATTATTTTGTGATTATATAATATATTGTCCATTTGAAATTCTTCTCCTAATCAATTCGAGCCCTATGTATCACTTCTCTGTTCCAAAATGGTTATTGTAGACTAACAAACTTGGTTATTGTAGGCCAACAAACTTACACAGGATTGCAATGTTTCTATAATTGAAAGGATAGATATAATATTTTGAAAAATATAAAATAATAAAAATATTATGTAATAAGATTTATATACGAGATAATGTCCATGTGATAATAATTATTTTAAAGCTATGGTCATTATGTATAAAAGACTCACTTGACTTGCCACATTTTACTGAATATTGCATTAAAAAAAAAATATTAACATGACATTTGTACCAATACTATGTATGTTAAATATATTATTTACAAACAGTTTTCGTATGCTAAAAAATAGTTGTTGTATTTCTATAGTTTCATTTTTGTATGACATACACCAATCGGAAAAATCATTCTCGTTTCCAAAATCATCATATCTATCTCTGTTTTTTATTTTTTTAATTTATTTTTTTTGGGTTTTTCACATTGCCTTCAAGGTCATTCTTTTTTCTATATCTGAAGCCTAAAAACCTAGTAGTAGTATTTGAGCATAACATTTTTATATGATAAATATACTAGTGATTGTTAGTTCATCCTAACATGAAGAATGGCCAAAAATTATATAGAAATGATTATACTTTTAGCTCAAACGGCTATAAAACAATAATAGTATTTAATTTAATATTCACTCCTTTAACTATATGTGCTTTTTCTTTACATCCCCTCCAAGTTTCTTACAGAGGATATAATAGTCATAAAAGTATAACTAGTTATAAGTGGCAAAATGGGAATCTTACTTAATGTTAGACCTATGTCGATGACATTTTTTAACTAAAATCCTAACAACAAGGGTAATTTGGTAGATGATACATTTTGAAATCAGAGGTCGAAGGTTGATAAATTTTGAAATTAGAGAAGTGCAAATAATTTTCACTATTTCGAATGGGATAATAACTGCAATCAGCCCTTTAGATGTAGCACAACTTCTGCTATAATGATTAATATTTTTGTGTCATATTAGAATTTTATTATTTCTTATTTATATGACGTTCAATTAATAAGAATTTTATTATTTTTTATTTATATGGCATTCAATTAGTACTTTAAATAATCCCTGTATAGATCGTAGACTTTAATTGTTGTATAATATATATATATATATATAATATACATACAAAATATGGCAAATATTTCATAAGTTTAAAACATGTGTGGTGATTAAAAGTCCATGCAATTTTAATTTTAATTATTTAGAAGTTTGTATATTATTTGAATATAATACGACTTTTAACTAATAGAGATACGGAATGAAATAAAACCAATTGGATAAAATCATGAAGTTAGAGTTCAATAGGTACGGAAAGCTTTTATCCAGGCAAGCGGTTCTTAAAATTCAAAATTAAAGCAAAGACACTAAAAAAAAAAAAAAATGAATCATCATCATCATCGATAAAAATTATTTGCTGGAAAATATATACCACACCTACACCTAAAGTGGTGTTTGCAACAAATTATACAAACACATTATCATCTATTTTTGTTGAGTTGGAAAAAGTATATTATAATAAAAAGTACTCGATATCTGAAAACCACTAAATATTTCACTGCAAGCTAATAAATACAAAAAGTGTTTGGAATTGCAGCTTTTGCTCATGCTCTCCCAATATTCTGTCATTTCCTTTTGTATTAGGTGCAATGCTTCATGTGCAATCACAAGGCTACTTATGATATTATAGATTATTATTAATTAATTTGAAAAAACTTATAGCATAAATAGAATTCCCAAGCATTTAGAAAAAGCTTTTTGCTACTCATAAGCAAATAGTGCTTCTCACAATCAGGTACAAATACTACTTAAAAACTGTGTGCAAAAGATTAACGAATAACTAACTTCCAAACATGACAAGTTATTACATCAAAAGCATCACTTGAAGGCAATGATCCTTGTTATTCACACGTTTTATTACAAGTGTGGCCTATCTTTAGAATCTGTTTGGAATGCAACGCAAGAAAGAAAAAACAGAATCTCTGACATAATTTATTAAGATTCATCAAAGACAACTGTAAGTAATCCAGATCACCTGAAAGAGCTTATTACAGAGAGAGATCAGCCAAGTCAAAAGTTCTTGAAACTGCTTTGCACCAAGATTCCACCTTCTTCTGCCTCTCTGCTTCAACGATTACCGGTCGGAAAATGGTGGGCTTCTCTGTCTTGTCCCCTGAAGAAAATATGTCCTTCTCTGTCCAAACACCGACAGCTAATCCAGCAGCATAAGCTGCTCCGAGTGCTGTTGTCTCAATATCAGCTGGTCTCACGACCGGGTTGCCTAATATGTCAGCCTGCTAACGGGAAAATCTAACTAGGTTAATATGAGCATCTAATTTTCGAAACAAGAAAGCAAACAAGTTAAGATGACTTCTATGAAAGAAAAAGACAAGTGAAAAGTAGCTAACGAAAGAGAAATACATAAGTGGAGGTTTAAAAGGCGTTTGGTTCAACTTATAAGCTCTTCAAATGTATCTCATAACATGTTATAAAGCGTTCAGTAATTTTTCTTTAAGAAAGAGCTTATAAACTTCCAAATTAAGATGTTTGGATCATAAAAGCTCTTTTAAAGAAAAAAGTAAGGAGTTCCTAATTTATTTTTAGAATTCTAACATGCTCCTTCAATTTTAATCATACTAATTACAAAATTAACATCTTATAAGCTTCAAAATCTCATTTTATCCAAAAACTCCAACAACTTATCTTTAAGATATAATCTAACAACTTATAAACTCCAAAAGTATCTTATAGAATGTAAGAGCTCCTAAAATGTTTCAACATTCAGATAAACTTGACCAAACAGCATCTTAATAGAACTCGCAAGATAAGAGTAGTCAAATGAATCACCCTTTAGCAGGATCATATTACTTATGGACTCAGCATTTTCTATATGTTTAATTGTTTACCCTAGTAAGTACTTTATAAATCATAAATGAAAGCAATAGTAACACAACCAGCGGATAACACATGTATATATTGATACGTATTGATGTTAAGGCAGCAATGAAACAACAATGTTACATATAGCAAGAACTGGACCTGAATTTGCATCAGTAGGTTGTTAACAGTCGCCCCACCATCGACTCTAAGTAAAAACTCCCTCTTGCCATCCTTGTCAGCCTCGCCCTTTTCATCAACATCCTTGTGCATCGAATCCAAGACATCCTTAACCTGAAAACACATGCTCTCAAGCACGGCTCGAGCAATGTGGGATTTGTTCGTAAACCTAGTGATGCCAATAAGAACTCCACGAGCATCATCACGCCACCATGGAGCAAACAATCCATTAAATGCTGGTACAAAATAAACTCCCCCAGAAGAGTCAACTTGCAACGCCAACTCCTCGATCTCACTTGCCTTCTTAATAATGCCAAGACTGTCACGAAGCCACTGAACCGCTGCACCAGCAATTGCAATGGAGCCCTCTAGAGCGTAATTAGTAGGAGCTTTAGGCCCAAGTTTGTAAGCCAAAGTGCTCAATAGCCCATGATTCGACTTAATTATCTCCTCTCCTGTGTTCAAAAGTATAAATGCCCCCGTCCCGTATGTGCTCTTAGCTTCACCTTTACGACACACTTGTCCCACCATGGCTGCATGTTGATCGCCAAGACATCCAGCAATTGGAACTCCCCTTATTGGCCATCCTTTTCCGATGCTTCCTATAACCTCGGCATTACTAACGATTTTAGGTAAGATTTCAGCAGGAATCCCAAGCGTATTCAGGATGGTTTTATCCCATGAAAGTGTCTTAAGGTTCATCAACATGGTTCTTGAAGCATTTGACACGTCTGTAACATGTAAACCGTTTTCTTTACCTCCAGTCAAGTTCCAAATCAACCAAGTATCTATGGTTCCAAACAAGGCATCTCCTTTCTTCACGGCTTCCTTTACGGCATCCACATTATCCAACAACCACAACAGTTTCAATGCACTAAAATAAGTGCTTATGGGCAATCCACATTCCTCAACAAAATGAGTTCTTCCCTTTGGTAACTCTTTCTCCAGTTTTCTGAATCATAAGTTCAACTAAAATTAACTACATTTGATTAAGTTCAGTAATTCGAGATTAGGAAATCCAAGAAATGATAATTGCTGAAAAACATGATATCCACCAAATCAAAAACCCATCTCAGACCTAAAGTTCCCAATAGCTAAACCAATCATATATCAAGAAAATAAGCCCAATTCAGATAGAACAACATAATCTCAATTTAAGAGAGGGAAAAAGAATGGAAGGCAAAGAGATGGACCTGCAAATAGAACTGGTACGAACATCCATCCAGACAATGGCATTATAAAGAGGAGAACCAGTGGATTTGCTCCAGACAACAGTTGTCTCTCTCTGATTGGTCAAACCAATGGCTTTCAATCCACTATCAACATTGTGTCCGGCTGCGGTGGCCTTATCAACAGCCTTTGCAATACACACTCTCACACTCTCAAGAATCTCCATTGGATCATGCTCCACCCATCTACCCAAAAACAATCAAGAAAACAAGTGATCACACACAGATTAACCCAAAATGGAAAACCCAAAAATGATTGAAACAGTCAAGAAACAAGTGATGCCGTGTACCCAAAGAAAACCACGATAAAATTTGCACACCGAATACAATCACAAACCGAAAACAAACCGAGTGTGTAAGAGAATACCCTGATTGCGGATAGAATTGAGTGAATTCCACTTGGTGAGATCCGACGGGTTTGCCAGAGCGATCATAAATGAAAAATCTTGTGCTGGTGGTGCCCTGATCTATTGAACCAATGTATACTTCTTGCGCTGAAATTTCTTTTCCTTGCATTTTTCTCCTTTCTTGATTTTTCTAGTTCGTATGTCAGACGAGTACAGAGGAAACAAAGCAGAGCCTTATATAGCGTGGGGATGCGTTAAGTCAATGGATTAGGATTACTGCTACCGGGTTTCTTGGAAACGTTGATGGGATTATCCGATTAGAGTTTTTTTTTTGGGTAATTATTGATTTGGATAATTAAAAATTATGACTTATGGGAAGAATTCCTTTTTCATATTTATCTTTTTATTTTTTATATTTTGGGTTAACTTTGTTTGACTTTTGGCATAATGAGTATATCCAACTGGGGCCCTTGTGCATGTGATTGTTGATTGATTATCTTTTATGATTTGTTTGGTAGAGGTTTGAGGGATTTAGGCCATCCAGATTCTTGATTTTAACGAATCATAAGTTGATAATAATAATATAAATTAATAAATTCTCTTGTAAGTTTGGAAGTTTAGAAACTTTTTCATTTAGGAGGAGGTTTGGTGAGCTTAAAAATATTTAGAACATTTTACAAGAAATTTTGAGAATCTATGAGTTGTTATAAAGCGCTCAATTTTTTTTTTTTTAAAAAAAAATTGTATCTTTTAAAATAGGATATTTGTGTGATAAAATAATTACGAGAAAGCAAAGAAGAAGGGGTGAAAATAAGGAATGCATCTTATAATTTCATGTAAATGATTACAATATTTATCTAAAACCTCTATTTATAAATTTTACCACAAAACAAAAAATGAAAAGATTTACGGAATAATGGTTGAAATTAATTTTGGAGATGTCAATTTCATAAATTTGGCTAAAATTGTATTTCCATATGTGTAACATGGTATAATATCATATGATGGACATCAACATGAAATCTTGTATTATAACAGTCCCTTTTGTCCATTTCTTATAATACATATGGAAGGTTGCCTCATAAAAAACTTTGCTAGGAAAATTCAATGGCACACAATATTGATAAAGAAAAAAAGAACAAAGAGTATATTTCACTTGTGACTCATCTCATGATAACATAATTTGATATCTTTGAGTCGACACATTCCAATTTTGTTTAGCAATTTCCCAAAGATCACAGTGGGCAATGCCTTAGTAAGAATAATTGTCAAAATTAATTATCACTTGAATAAATTTGTTAATATTTATATTACCATTCTTTGGAAGACCATGTGTGAGATAAATTTGGGTGAAATATGTTTCATTCTATCTCTTATACTGTATCTTCTTTTTAGTTGAGTTTTTTTTTTCTTTTTATTTTTTTGAGAGAAACGATTTTATTTAATCATACATCAATTTGTAATATAAATACATTTTAAAGATTAAATATATTAACTAAATACAATTTAAATAATTTATATTACCATTCGATAGACGAACATTCACACGCTATCAATGCGACTTGAACCGTGCACTTTTACTATGAAAAGTTGGATGCGGTGCCACTGCATTCAAAAGTTGATGGCAATTGAGTTATTCATGTAGCATTGTCTCCATATAGCATAGTTAAATTTGCCTTTTCCAAATATAGACCACACATCTTTTAAATATGTTGGATCAATGGTCTTAGCCAAACGCTTTAATAAAAATAAGATGTTTGCATAATATGAGGTATTTTTTTGTTTTTTTTGACGGAATAATATGAGGTATTTAAGTCAAAAAGATAGTTCCTCTTTATATTTAAAAATTTTAACAAATAGTTCCTATTTATATTTAAAATTTTAACAAACTTTTTAATTTTATTTATATTATCTTAAAAATTGTCATATTGCTACATAAGCTTCAAATTCTTTTTTCTTATCTAAAGATTTTAAGAGAATATTTTTTAAAATAAAGTCTAGTAAAATTTTTAAAAAAATTATTATTTAAAATTCAAGAGGCTTATAAAATATAGTAAATAAATTTAGTCAAAGAACTTCTAAATTAAGTTTTTTCTTTCGCACAATTCACCTTGAAAACTCCTTCAAAATCAGTTTCATTTTGTGATCTTTACTTGAGGCTCCAAACTCTTCAATTAAAGAGAGAAAAAAAGGGGGGAAAAAAAAAAGGTACTATGTTGAAGTCCAATCTCATGAATGAAGGTCTTGATTTCAATTCCCATTAATCATGTATTGATTTAATATATTAATCGCACTCATTGCGCTTTTTTCCTTTTTTATTATTTATTATTTTATTTATTATTATTACTACTTTTTTTTTTTTTTTTCCTTTTAGTGGGCCATGAGGACCAGAAGCCCCAACATCGTCAGTGCAAGATTTAAATGACCAATTGCCGGGTGTCCTCATACTCATGGCCGAAGAAAAGATGCATCAATATAATATTATTTCCAATTGGTCTATTTGTCTATTCTAGTTTGCATTTTGCCAGGGGGCCCTACATTATAACTAATTGATAGGTACTAATTTTTTGTGGTCTAGTCAAAGTAATCCTTGCTACTTGGCCGGCTGTAAATAAAACAAAAAATCTTTAAATATTTATTTAATTAAACCAAAGAATTCATATAATATAAAGTATAAAGCTCCCCACAAACTCAGCTCAAAATTCGGGCTTGCTTTGTTTCTGTTTCGTGATGTTTTGGAAAGTATTGTATTTGAAAATCTGTATTTTGGGAGGAGGGTCGAAACATGTAATGAATGTTTATATTTTGAATGGTAAATATAAGTAAGTTCTTTTAGGAATTGAAATAATATTTGGTTATGCTTTCCGGAGAAATTTTTTTATTATTTAGGACTTTTTGCATTTTACCCTTCAGAAGAATTTAGATTTTGCACTTTCCCTTCTGAAATATTCAATATATAATCGTGTCCCATAAAAATAGTAAATAGTGTAGCACATAACCCCCCAATCCACTATTTACTGGGAGGTTATGCGCAATACTATTCACTATTTTGAAGGAGCACGATTGTATATTGGATATTTTAGGGGAGAAAGTGCAAAAGTTGAGATTTTTTGAGGGGTAAAGTGCAAAAAGTCCTATTATTTATATATATATATTTTATATATATGTGCACTTAAAAATGTACTTTTTGGTAAGAATTAGAAACACTTAAAAAAAAAATTTGGGAAACTGAAAAATGTCATCTCTTCCCAAAACAATGGTTATGTTACTTCATGCCCTATCCGTACAAGTTTATAGCCAAATTCTCTCACATATAATTGTTCTTGTGATTATTGATTCAAGGTTGCTCAATGGAACTAATCGAATCAATCCATTTGTGAGTAAGGAAACAGGTTTCATTGTGAATTATAATGGAATTCCATTGATTTATAGTTTTTAATCTAAAATTGAAGGACACGATCAGGATCCATAAAATTTTCTCAATAAAAATGCTCTAATGTTTAAGTCAGATAAGATAATGAATGTAGGTCGTGAGAATAGAAAATTGGTTGCGATATTCAAAGCATAAGATAATAAAATGTATACGTTTGTCTCATTCTAGTTATATTTATTTATATTTAAGTCTAACATGGGTTATATATAAATGTCGGGTCTAACTTCATCTAATTCCTTCACTTAGACTCATCCTTGAATCGTGACTGATAGGATTGGATGGGTCGAATGAGGACCCATAACCAGCCTACTCACAAAAACTCAAATCTTAGAACGTTTTAGATTATTATTATTATTATTATTATTTAATTAGAACCTTTTAGTATTTCCCTAGAAAACTTTCTCCACTAGGATTGTTGGGCCCATTTGCGGCCAATGGGCCTTAGTATTTGAACGCTTGTCAAAGGGCCCATCAATTATACTGTAATTGATAGAAGGCTTGTCAGGGGCCTTAGTTTTTCCTATATCTTCCCATTTGAAAATGCTCGTTTGCATGCCCTAAATAGTTAAAGAAATTAAAGGTGTATGTTACACAACTGAAAATGCATTCAGATATTACAAATTTCAGGCATCCTGACAAAAGGACTTAGATGTTGCTTTAAAGTTTAAACCCTTGTAAGATCTCTTCTTTTATATGATCAACATTTCTTGTCGTCGTACCATAATTTAAATAAGGTTGTAGCAACAACATAAATTGTCCTCTCTGATTTCAACCCTGCACTTAAATGGGCCCATTACAGTTGCTAATTGGTGTCAATATTTAAAGTTAATAATTGTTTAATAAATGTAAAAGCATTGCACGGTTGTGCCCCATTGCTTCTAGCAAAAGAAAATTCACAGTATAAGTAGTTGGCCAAACTTCAAACCCTAATGGAGTTTTTATTTTTTTTTAAATATTTTTTATTTTGGGTGCACGTATTTTATTTTATCTTTGAAATGATTCTTGTTTACAATTTCTTTCGATTGCTTTTAGTCATAGAGAATTGATATTTGCACCCTTTTTCTTTTTTTTATATAAACAATTGATATTTGCACTTCACTTTATGACAGTTGACAAGATTGTTTATTGGATATTAAAGAACTAATTAGGGTAAAATACCTTTTAATTATATAATTTTTAATTGTGATAGAGATATTAAATATTAATTCTTTCAACCAGTCAATGCAAAATTCTTTCTTCACTTCGACCTTGGCTTTTTCTTTTTCAATTACTTGTACCTTAATGGGTTATTTGAATAATTTTTTAAAATCAATTTTTTTTATTTACTTAAATATTTGATATTAAATCAATAATCACGAATTTATAGTTGCAACTTTTAATCTTGCATAAAACCCCAAACATTAACTTTAGAATTATTAAATTTAGAATTTTACCGAACAAATTATCTAATTTTAGGAGTTTGCAACATTCTTAATTACATGAGTTTTCTTAGAAAACTCTACCATTTAATCGACAATTTTAGAATTAACTTTCTATTATTTTGCTCAATATTAAAATTTAAGAGCAAAAATATCTTACTCTATAACTTCATCACCTATTATTCACTCTTCTTTCTTGTTTAAATTACAAGTATTAACTAAATTAGTTTAACTTCTGAAATTTGTTCGAATTTCATTTATATCTAATTATTTATTGAGTATGTTATGTTGGTATTTATAAATGATGTTTAATTCACTTACACCTGGAGTCATATTATTTTAAATAATTTTTTATTGCAAACATTCTTTATAGTTATTGCTTGATTTTAAATTTAACACATTGGTGAATAGTATGAAAATTTGAAACAACATGATTGATGTTTTGTATATATCAATGTTCAAGAAACCGGACCGGTGATCGAACCGGTAGCCTTACTAGTTATTGGTTCAATCGGTTCAACCGGTTTAACTGCTGGTTCAACCGGTATGAGATCAAATAATATTTATTTTTATATAAAATTTTATATATATATTAAAAAATATGAAAAAATGCAAAAAAATAAATAAATATATATAATGAAAAAAATAAAAAATGCTTGCTATTTATGAAATTTTCTCCAACTCTATTTCATAATAATATCTATAGATCAATTAATATCACTCATTAAAATGTCAAATCTTACAAAACAAAATATCTTTTAATATCTATTACAGTACCAACAATACCAACACTAATATTACAATAGACAATAAAGTAACAATACACAAATCTTTAATAAAATTGAATTACAAAATTTTCAATAAAAAAATTTCAATTTGTCTTTTTTATGAAAAATTTCATTAAAAAAATTTGTTCAGTTATACAATTTTTTTTTTTTGATCAAATACAAAATTTGTAACAAAAAATTTTGTATTTTTCAGAATTTTTCAGGGGTTTTTTTTTTTTTTTTTTAAATAAAACCGGTTCAAAAATCGGTTCAACCTGTTTTTGACCGGTCGGACTGGTTTTTGACCCCATCGATTTTTATAGTCGAACTGGACAGGAACCATGGCCAGTTCCCGGTCGGACCGGCCGGTCCGGACCGGTTTCTTAATCATTGGTATACATAGACTCATTAGGTTTTGGGTAGTATAGGATAGATCCATTGAGTTTAGACAACATAGGATAAACTCCATAAGTAGATCTAGTGAGTCGTCACACCCATAAGATAAGGTAGAATATAGGGTTTTATTATATAGATATTTTAAGGTATGGGTAGAGTAAAAACGTACCCCACTACAACCCTTAAATTAAGCAAGAACTTTGTTCCTGAAAATCATGAAAATGTAATTAACAAATTAGCAAGGGAAAAAAATACGAAAGAGAAATTTCATATTAAATACAACTTGCTTTGATAGTTTTTAAGTAACATATAGTGTAATTTTGTAATATTTTTGTCACGCAAAATTTCATCTTACCTACAGATATTTTTATTAAATCTCTTGCATTAACTTGTGATGTTGCATGTAAAAATGTTTTTCACTTATATACTTTGTAAGTATGACTTTTTATTTGATGTGCTTTGTCAATTAGCTAAAGCAGGACAAAAATTATTTCAATGAGTTGACAAATTAAAAAGCATGATAGGACTTTAATTTTTTGTTGATTGAAGGATGTCCTTAGGCATCAACATCAACGTCAAACGCCCCTAGAGAAGTATGATTGGAAACCAAGATTTTATGAAGTATGATAGTTATTCCAATCTTATAAAATTTTTTATATATTTATGATTGTATATTATGATATAAGGGTAGAAACACAATGATAATGGCACAATGGGATATAAACGTGATCATCTGGTTTTCTTTTCTTTCATTTTTTATATAAAGGACAATATATAATTTTAATAGGACCGACAAATATATAATGTTTTTATATTATAAATATATCAATGTAAAAATATACATATACATATATCAATATCCTTTTATAAAGCGTGAAATCCTATTTGATATGAGCTCACGTGTTTTCTTTAAAATATCTTCTCTTTTTATTTTTTGATTTCATTTATTTTAATTGTAGCTTAACTATTACTATATGCTCATTACATTACCTTCCAATCTCCCACAATCCACCCAAATATATAATTAAATATTATCCTTTTAATATGTTAATAAAATCAATATTGTTATTTTTTAGGGTTAATTACATCTTAGTATCCTCTAAGATTATGAAATTACCAACAACTACCCTTATGGTTTGAAAATTACAAATTAACCCCCATAAGTTTGAGAAATTACCAAATCATCCATTTTGTTAGATTTTTTTGCCAAAAACTATTGATATCTTCCAATTTTTTCATTATACTAACTACACATTATATATCTATACTTAACCGTTGTGATTTTATAGATTAAAATTGGAGAACGTCATCAGTTTTTGATCAAAAAACCTAATGAAATGGATGATTTTATAATTTTATAAACTTATAGGGACTAATTTGTAATTTTTAAATCACAAGGGTAGTATTTGACAGTTTCACAATCTCAAAGGGTAGTCAAATATAATTAATTCTATTTTTTATGTTGGATAACTTACCATTTATAATAATAAAATTGTAATTATGAATTTATAGGCGCATGTGTTTGTTTGTATCAAAAGGGTTGGCAAACTTGATTTTAGCACATAATAATCTAAAATCATAATTAATTGCACACTCACAATTATCAATGGAAAAGAAGGAAAAAAAATAAAAAATAACTATGGCCGTTGCTAATTATGAATTATCAAATTCAAAGGGAAAAAAATGACCGTTGGCCTCCCCCACTATATAATTACACTTCCGCTCCATTCACCTATGCACTCCCTCTCCAATCCCCGCTCTCAACTCCAAATCAGAATAAAGCTTTCAAATTTTGGCCTTTTCTCGCTGAGATCAAGAAAAACATTTAAGAAGAAAGAAAACCCATCACTAAATGAGGCCAACATCGACGCCGGAATTCTCCCCTGTCGCCGCCCCAGCGCCGGAAAAGGGAATCACGGGAGCCTTGCAGCCCAAGTCGCTCGAGAAAATTAGACCAACAAATTCACATGAAAGAGTTTAAGCCCATCAAGGTTAGTTATTCTTCAATAATATATATGCTATTGGTAATTGCAAATTTCTTATTCTTTAAATAAGGGTTTTTCTGATTTAATCTTATTATTAAATTGATTTTACAGGAAGAGTGTATCCCGTTGGACTCGCACTCAAAGACCAATTGCAAGAATGAAATTTTTATATGTGCTTTGGTGCAAAGACCAGCGGAATGAGGTATATTTTGATTAGTGTAATCAAATTCATATGATCGTTTTTCAAGATTTTCTTCTTGGTGTTCTGAATGCTCAATGAGGAAACTTCTTTTAATACAGGCATTATCTTTTTTTTTTTTTTTTTCCTGTTTTATGTTAATTCATACTATACTATCTTTTATTAAATGAAAAACTCTGGTTTCTGGGTTGTTCTGTTCTTCCTTTACATACTTAATATGCGGGTTGCATTTGAAATCGTTTTCCTTTTTTTTTTTTTGTGGTTTCAGTTAAGAAATTCAGGAAAAAGGGGCAGGGTGTAGTTGAATAAGATTATTCATCATAAAGATTGCATTTCTTTTTTGGTGGCCTTAATGGAAGTTTATTCATTATTTTTTCTAGTGTAATTTATGTTGGCTGATTTGAGTTTCAGGAAAGCATTGGAATGATTTCTGTTTCTCGATTTTTTTGTTATATGCATTAATCGTGAATAGTTATATTTTTTTCCTTTTTTTCTTGGGTTCACAAACATGGCTCAGTCACTTGAAACAGGGCTTCATAGATTATATATTTGCCGAGAACCTAATGCAAATTTCGTGGTATATGTTACACCAAACAGGGCTTCATAGATTATTCTGGATTCTTTAGTATCATAATAGATAACATATGCAATGGTTGGTATAGCTGCCAATTCACACCAAATAATTCAAATTGTCCTAAAATTGTGGACATAAAATTGGACAGGATGGTTAGTCTCTTCTCCTCATGATATAATTATAATTAAGAAATATTTATTTCAATTAATAAATTTGTTTTTTTCTACATGAACTTGTAGAGGTTCAAGAACTGGGGTGGCAAAGATCCATTAGAAGACTCTGACGCTACAATTAGCTATCAAGGAGTTGAACACAAAGTCCCAGATGGTAAGAACAAAGTTTACTACACTACCAAGGTAAACACTAATTTAATTGCTTTCCTGTTTTAATGTTTCTTCTTATTTCTTTGTGGGTTGTACCCACATATCCAACTCTGCTTCTCACTGTGTAATATGTGTTTTTGGTTTTTCCAGTGTTTTTGTTTTGGTTTTTTTCTGAGTTTTTTTGGTGGGGTGCATATCTTTTGGCCTGCCAAGATTCAAAATTTATGATTAAGTGCATTTACAGTGTGTATATATACTTTGGTGCTTTATGCAATTTCATGTTTCTTCTTTATTTAATCGTACGAGTGAATGCCAAATGTGTCATATCCTAAATCCTATGGTCTTGTAAGGAAATAATTTTTGCACTTGGTATATATTTATAACATGGTATATATTTATAACATAGAATGAGAGATGAAAACATGCAGTGGAATAGACTTAATAGAGGATCTAACTGGTATGTGATATTACATATGATTTGCTTGCCACGACTTAAGATTTGTTAAGTATATCTGCAGTTTTATGTGCGGGAATAGTGCAGTAGTTCTTGGATCTTTGCTTTCTTTCCTCTCCACTTTCATTCTTGCAGTGTTATTTTCTTGGGGGTAAATTAGGAACGGAGGCTTGTTGCCTACAGGCTCTTGTAGGGTGTTTGGCTAAGCTTGTTTAAAATATATTATAAGCTCTTAGATTTTATAAGAATTTTTTTTTTTTTTTTTTTTTTAAAACTTATAAAATGTTATACCTTATTTTAAAGATAAGTGGTTAAAGAGTTCGGATAAAATAAGGCCTTTGTTTATAAGATGTTAATAATGTCAATTTTGTAGTTAAAATTATTAAAATTGAAGGCCATGTGAAGATTTTAAAAATTAGTTAAGATCTATTTACTTTTCTTAAAAAAGCTTATAAACTCCTAACATTTTATTTTGGGAGTTAATAAAATCTTTTTTGAAAAATTTTACTAAAAACTTTATGACATCTTAAATGTCTTATTAGAGGTGTCAAACGGGCAGCCCGGCCCGTACCGGTCCTGGGTTTATCTGGTTCCGGGCTTAAGCGGGCCGAAAATTTTTTTGGGGAGGCCCGGCCCCTAATCGGCCCTTTTAGTAATGGGGCTGGGCCTAAACGGTTTCGGGCTAAACGGTTCCAGTCTTAAATGGGCATTAAACAGGCTAAACGGGCCAAACTTTTTTTTTAAAATTTTTTTTCTAAGTAATTCTTGATTTAATTATAATAAAGAAGAAGAAATAAGCAATTTTCTATTTATTTAGTTCAAAATACTCTTAAAAATATTAAAAAATATATCATAAATTTTATATCCAATATATTTTATTAGCATGATAAAAGTTAAAGTATTAACATAATATAATATTTTAAAGTATTATTTTATTTGTATTTTTTAGAAATATAATATTTTCATTAAACACTTAAATAATATTATGTTTTGAAAATTTTATATAGTATAATATGTTTCAAATATTAAAATTAAATTAAATAAGTTAACAAATACTAAAAAAAAAAATTATAGATTTAAGAAAAACATCACTTTTGTACGTGGTGAATGGTTTGGTATAAATCCCCTACATGTAACATTAATTTGAATGAAAATAGTGATATAATTACACAACTAAATCTCAACAAATTTGCTTTATTAAAAAATTTATTAATATATTATACAATAGTTTTTGTTTTTCCTTTTTTTAAACTTTGTTTAATTTTATTTGATTTAATTTATTTATTATTTTTTTTAAAAAAAAATTACACGGTTTCGGTTCCGGGCCGATTCCGATCCGGTCCCGGGCTATCCGGACCGGCGGGCCGGGCTGGTCCCGGGCCCAAAATATTGGGCCTCGGATGAACCTATAGACGGGCTGGTTTTAACTGGCCTGTCCCATCTATGAACAGTGCCCGATCCGGGCTGGGTCGGGCTTTTACGCGGGCCGGGCGGCCCGGCCCGGCCCGTTTTGACATCTCTACGTCTTATAAGATATTTTAAAGAGCTTTTATAAGCTCACCCAAGCACACCCTCTTAGTCCTAATTCTAGGTGTTGGAATTTTGATTTTTAAGCTCTTAAAGTTGTAATCTTGGTGCATTTTGAGGATGTTTGGGTAAGCTTATTTTAAAACATCTTATAAGTTATTACATCTTATAGATGGTTTTAGAGTTTATAAGATGTTAAATCTTATTTTAAAAATAAGTTAAATGTCACTGTGGGAAATAAGATCTATGTGAGCTTATAATTAGTAATGACAATTTTGTATTAATATGATTAGAAATAAGTTAGCTTTAGAGGGTGTTTGGGTGAGCTTATGAGCTCTTAATATGTATTTGGTAAAATTTTTTAAAAAATATCTTATTAACTCCCAAAATAAGATATTAGGAACTTATAAAACTCCTTTTAGAAAAGTAAGGAAATCCTAACTTATTTTTAAGATCTCCACATGCACCTCCATTTTTAACTATTTTAATCATAAAATTGCTATTACTAATATCTCATAAGCTAAAAGGTCTTATTTTATCTAAATACTTTAAAATTTATTTTTAAAATAAGATCTAACATCTTCTAAGCTCTAAAAACATCTTATAAAACGTAGAGGCTTATAAGATGTTTAATAAGCTTAGCCAAACACACTCTTTTTCACAATGAGATTATAAAATCCTAACGTTTTATTTTGAGAACTAATAATATCTTTTTTAAAAAGCTTTACCAAACACTCCATCATATCTTATAAGCTCTCAAATACCCTCTTAGTAAGAAAACCTTATTCTATATGTTGTTGTTTTTAGACATCATTCTTGGTCTCCACTTGTAAGATTTTGAGGGTCAAAAATGTAGGGTACGAACATTTTCATTTCGATTCTTAATAGTCATTTTAGATTAATTAATTAATATCGTGCTTCATATTAAATATGATGCTCAAAAATTAGGGAGATAATGGAATATTAGAGTCTTAACCTCACTTAGTTGGCTTTGTGTTCGATGGTTCGATACTAAAAATATACTTACCTTTCTTATTATTACATTTTTTTTATTATTTTTTTTATTAATACATTCAACCAAAATTTTATAACAATCAAATATCAGTTATACTGAATATAAAAGAAAACCCTCAACAACCTACTATATGGTAATAATTCACATGAAATTATGTGTTGTCAAGACTTGTGTAAATCATTTAAATTTTTGAACTTTCAGTATTATTCAGAATTTTTCCAATAAGGGAACCAAGTAATGGTTCCCCCTCCCCCCCCCGTTTTAATTTGGTATGTTGGGAGGCAATATGCACTTGTTGATTTTCTATTTTTCTTTAAGGGTGTTTTTTTCAAATTGAATGTTGTAAAAATTACTACTAAAAAAAAATAAATTAACAATTTTAAGATCAAAAAATATTTTTTCCTGTACCCGGTGTCTATTTTTACAGTAAATGAAATCTTTTGTTGATTTCATAGGAGTTTCTTAAGATACACTTTCTATTTGTGGTGAAATTTGAATTAAACGGATTGTTATGATTTTCTCAACGTTGTTTTCATGGTGAGATTTTAAAATGGGTATTTTATTTTCAACTTGAATGGTATATTGAAATGAAAATTGCTACTAAATAGATAACAATTATTTTTTCTGCACAATGGTACCTAATTTTAGGGACGGGATCTCCTATTCTAAATGGTATTTCATTTCCTATTCCAAATGGTATTTCATCTCATATTCCATGCCCTTAAAAATGTACCACGTATATTAAATATTTTCTTATAAAAATATTTAGTAATAAATACAGTGCACGTGGTATGTATTTAAGAGTATGGAATAGGTGATCTCGTCCCCTAATTTTATAGTAAATGGAGTAGTTTGTTTATTTCATAAGAGTTCTTTAAAAATTTACCATGTAATTATTGTGAGATTTGTATTTAATTAAGTGTTCATATCAACCAAATTCAGGAGAATGTTTCCGAACTGTAGCTGCAACTCTGTGTTATTTGGTTTTTCCTTTTTTCTTCTTCTTCTTATTTTTATTTTTATTTTTTGAAAATAGTGTTGTTTGGTTTTTCAATATGGCTTTGATTGAATTTTACAGGTTGCACTGAAAAATAAGGACAATGCAACAACAATGAAGAAATTAATGGAAGAGTGCTCTCATTTATGTGAAATTGAAGGTATTCAGCACTTGTTTCTTTATACAGACTAGATAACTTCAAAAAGAATATTACCTAATTCAGCTAGGAAACGAATTTCTTGTATTAGGGGGAATAGTAACTCAGGTGGCCTTTTCAATTGACGAGATCGAGCCAAAAAACAAGGAATCCAAAGGACAAGAGTTACCCGGTATGTAGCACTTGTTTCTTTATGCAGACTTGATTTGATTTAAAAAAGAATATAATTAATATACCTAATGTTGGAAAATAAGACTTGGGCCACCCATGTGGGCTAACCCATAAAAATTGAG
>JACFYI010003483.1:19917-30915 GCA_014898755.1 Handroanthus guayacan | reverse complement strand
CTTGTCAATTACTTAACCCATAAGGTGCCAAATCTTATAAATTTATGCTTTATTTGGATCTAAGATTTATTTTGGTGGAACACAACAATCACATATGATCAATTATGGGAGGCAAATACCTTTCTTTCTTTCTTTTTTTCTTTGTAAGTTTTGGAAGTTTTCCGATTTTGTTTTATGAAATGATGTTTCGAAAAAGGGTTGGAGAAAATATTAATGTTTCATAGGTAGAAATTGTTTTGTAATTTTTGGTTATGCTCTTTTACATACAATTTTTACTATAAATATTAAATTTTATTTATCTTCTGTTTTGGTTAGTAGAAAAATTTTTACTTTAACAAAATCAATTTTTTAATTGAATAGTGAAGTGAATTTAATTTGATATTATTCGTATATAATTATAATAATAAAGTATGTGCAAACATACATATATACACGTAATTTTAACGAATGAGTAATTACTGAGAAAAGCTTGATGAAAGAGTAATTTTAGATTTGAAATGGGTCATTTTGGAAAAGAGATATTGATCATTTTCCTCCCAAATGGAGGCATGTTTGCAAACATTTCCAAACATGCCCATGGTCTATCTCTTTTTCTTCTTTTTCTTCTTCTTCTTCTTATTTTTTTCTTTTTTTTTTCCTTAAAAAAATAGAGTAGGTTTCATGATTCAATTTTTCCTTGGATTATCTTATATATACAAACTATTTATGTAAATTTTGTTTATTATGAAAGAATGATTTCCTTTTCTTATAATAATTGTGATGAAAACCTAATAATTAGCAATCCACGAGATAATTGGGATGAAACTTAAAGAACCAGACCCATTTCCAATTATACTTTTGAAGTTGCAAGCTAACTTTTGTTTTTCATGATGTTGAATTAGGATTTCTCATTCTTATTTACAATTGCCTTTTGTTTGAATATATACGAAAATGTGATAAGTGTGTGTTAACGTTAGATATTATACATGAAAACACAAATAATAGCTAATTATATTTTTGACAATCCATTTTTAATCCTATATTAAAATTTGTACTCAAGCCCCACACATACAACCAATAGTTACTCCTCATCCTTGGACATTCCACTTCATTCAAATCCAACACAAAATAAATAGTAAGATTCTGTCTCTTTAAAAAAAGAAAAATAAAAGACATATAAAATCTTTATGAAGGATAAGATGCATTGCACTCTTTTGGACTTTTGTCCAAAAATAAAAGATAAAGGGAATGGAATTGGCATAAAAGAGGGGGAAAAAAAAAGGAAAGAAAGAAAGAATCAATAAACAGAAATCAAAAACAAAAAATAAAAAAGAGTTCCCAAGAGACAACTTTGGTATCACCAAAACATTTAAATTATATTATAAATATAGAAAAATATAAAAAAATAAAAATAAAAATAAGGTTTGATTTATAATGATTCAACCTTATCATCTAAGTGGCGTGTGACTTTCTCATAGTTGGAGGAATATAGAATAGATTCCCTCCTCGGATCCTCAGCACACTACAAAAACGTGAAAAGAGTTGGTTTCCAACGTTAATACGTGGAAATTACGCAGCGGTCGTATTTAATGTTTCCCGTTCTACCCTTGCTTGACGGACTTTTTAACTCCGTTTGACTTGATATCACCCGAAAATCCGGGACATGGAATTTAATAATGCCTTGTTGGTTTATTGTTGAGCTGTCATTAATGGGCACAGCAAGGATTCAAATTCAGAAGATCGGACAACGGTTTTTAAAGGAAGATAAGATGCATATTTAATTTGGATATTGATTTTGGTAGTTTTAAGATGATATAAGTACTTATTATAGGGTGGCATGACACGCCTCCAACCCAAATTGATGAGGAAAGGGCTTTTGGACATTTTATAAAACAGAGTATCCTTCCTTTTTGGTAATCAATTTGGTAGGGGTGAACTGGACCCATTACAATGTAATATCAGAGCAAAACCCTATCAGTACTCAAAGGGCGGGACTCATGAGTGCACTAGGGTATAATCGATTCTATGAGGGGCTCACTGCACACGAGAGCATAGATGGGTTGGGTGAGGGAGAATGTAATATATCTCGTTCCACATCGGTTGGAGAGAGATCCTTGGGCGATCTTATATGGTATCATTTCTCCTTATTAATTAGTTTTTTGTGGGTGGATTAGGCCCGTCTCAGTTGGTCACTATCCCATTTAAATTGTCCGTGAGGCATTTGTCTAAATAATAAAGTGAAACTCTCATAATTGTAGAGGTTATTAGTTCGATTATTCTATTTGTAGGCTAAATTATTGAGAATTTTTCTATTGTATGGTAAATTGTTGAGTGTTTTTCTTTGTCATTGTATTAATATTTGATTATCACTGATGTATTTTTTTAATATTGTCTTAGACATGACGAGTCCTATAAATGCTCATGAACTGAATATAATTAGTCATGCCGTATTTAATTATTCAATATTTTGTTATTGCCTTTAGATTGATTAAACTACTAACTTGAGTAGTAGAGGATTTTTGCGCAACCCTAGTAATTAACCACTAATGTTTTCTTTTGACAACAAGTTCTAGGTAACTCGAATCGAGTTGACAATTCGAAATTGAGAGGATCGAGTTATGTTGGAAGGATCACTCTCGAACTCAAATAAGATATGCATTTAAATATGTGAATTATTAAATCAAATATATGATTTTATACAACAAATATACTTAATATTTGCATATGTTCAATATTTTAGGACACTTGAGGCATGTGTATTTACTAATTGGAATATAAGCACAGATCAATAATAGTGAGTTCTAATAATAATGGATTGTGTGTTGACTTTATCATTTCAATTATTTTCAAGGATATTAAATATATAATTTATCTTTTTCGAAATTTATAAAATAATAAGATATGAAAGTTTATTAATCAATGTACATAAAAGTTAACTATGTAATGCAACAATATACTAGAAATAATTGAATTTATAAATAATTGACATAAATTCATATTAATAATTAAAATTACTATACAAAGGAAAAACTATATCTTCAAATATGATTGCCTTTTTTGTTCTTGTTTTTGTTTCTGTTACTGTTTTTGTTTTTGTTTTTGTTTGAGATGGACACCGCAACAAACAGAGGCACAAAAGCTTCCAGAAGTCCACATCAAGTTCCAGTGGACTTCCCCGCATGCTATTACTCCACCTCCCTCTATCCTAGGAATATTACTCAGATATCATGCTATATATATATCCTTACTCTCCCCCTTCACACCTCCCCATTCTGGAGCATCTCTGTTTTTCCCACCAGCGAGCTCGTAGATTTTCACTCTTCTCATTTTCTTTTTTTTCTTTTTATTTTTAATTTCCCGGTATATTCCGACGAGAGTAGTTAGGTTTCCGGTGATAATGGCGTTGCTGCCAGATCTGGGGACGGAGATAGTTATTCCGGTGTGCGCCGTCATAGGCATCATCTTCTCTCTCGTGCAGTGGTTTCTCGTGTCCAGAGTTACGCTCTCTCCGGAGAGAGGTGGAGCGGCTTCTGCAAACAACGGGAAGAATGGGTACAGTGACTACTTGATTGAGGAAGAGGAAGGCATCAACGACCAAGGTGTGGTCGTTAAGTGCGCTGAGATCCAGAGCGCTATCTCTGAGGGTCAGAATAGTTCTAGATCTCACTTGAATTTCGGCAGATCTGATTTTTGACTTAGTTTGTGTATATTATGTGTATGCCCTGTTTGTGTGTGTATCTATGTGTGCAAATTCTGCTTGCCTGCTTGTTTTATTTGAGCTCTATTTTTGCCACTGATGCTAAACTTTAGTGATGCCGGAGCCCGGAGGATAGATAGAATTTTATTTAATGGTATAATAGTTTTCAAACAGAAAATAGGATTTCAGTAAGCTGAGCTTTGGTGCAGAGGGGAGTGGGTTATTGAATTTCTAGCGGATGAGGTGAAACCGAGTAGAAAGATGAAAGCTTTAGGAGTTTATCTTTATTTTTAGAGGAATGGCTTACTATATTTTTTTTTTCTTTTCGATTTGTAAGGAACGGGATAATATACTTTTCTGTAAATTTACATTAGTATATTGAATAATTTTTTCAAATGTAGTATTTGGTATCTTTTTGTCCGATTTTCCCGGCGGCGAGTGGAGGGTTTAGGGTTTTATGTACATGATCCTAAGAAGGTTGGAATTTGTGGTTGGAGCGTAATGACCCATAGATGGGATGGCACCGAGGAATGGTGTCAGATCTGATTTTGTTACCTTATATTCAAATGCCCACGATTATCTAATTCTATTTTTATTATTGTTATATAGATCTTGGAAAGATTTTATTAATTTTTTATTCACTATGATACTTATCTCTGAAGGAATAACTGGGGAAGTTGATTTTTCACTGTCTTATTGTCTTTATTACTATATTTAATGAGAACATGTCATTGCATGTGTCCACCACATGAGGAGACGTAGTTGGGGATATTAGTCATTCAATGAGGTCATTTTTTAACCTTGTCTTCGATGTTAGGTTCTTTATACGATATTATCTAGCGATGTGTTATATTTATTGCATTGGTTGGTAATATTTTTACTTTAATTTTTGGGTATCGAATTAAATATGAAAAATGTTTTACTAGAAGGTTCTTCGTTAATAATATCTCACGTGGTACAAATATGAAGTGCAGGGAAAGTTGATGATGAAATTTTTTCCTCTCTTCTAAGGAGGTTTTATTAGTCCCATTATCAATTTCTTTTTAGGATAGGTTATGACATAGGTTCAATTAGTCTTTTGATGCTAGTATTTTGGGTTCTCTGTTCATGTGTATTTTATGTTTGGTCTAGGGGTGCATGCTATCTTTTGAATGACCATTTACCAGCATTTGGTTTTGTGTTCTAACTACACTGCGTTTTGTATTTTGAGTGTTAAGTTTTTTACAATTGCTTTGGCTGAATTTTTTTCCTGTTCCTCTTAACATGGTTGGTTTGATTTAGCTGATACAGGAATTAATTCTTTCTTGCAGGTGCAACATCTTTCCTGTTTACTGAATATCAGTATGTAGGCATTTTCATGATTGCTTTTGCAATCCTCATCTTCCTGTTTCTGGGTTCAGTTGAGGGTTTCAGCACAAAAAGCCAGCCCTGCACTTATGACAAGGCAAAACTGTGCAAGCCTGCTCTTGCTACTGCTATCTTCAGCACTGTGTCCTTCTTGCTTGGTGCTTTCACCTCTGTTGTTTCTGGTTTCCTTGGGATGAAAATTGCAACCTATGCAAATGCAAGGACGACATTGGAAGCTAGAAAAGGTGTTGGGAAAGCTTTTATTACTGCATTTAGATCTGGTGCAGTCATGGGTTTTCTCCTTGCTGCAAATGGCCTACTGGTTCTCTATATTGCTATCAATCTATTCAAGCTCTACTATGGGGATGACTGGGAAGGACTTTTTGAGGCAATTACTGGATATGGTCTTGGTGGGTCCTCTATGGCTTTGTTTGGGAGAGTAGGAGGTGGCATTTATACCAAGGCTGCTGATGTTGGTGCCGATCTTGTTGGAAAAGTTGAAAGGAACATCCCAGAAGATGACCCGAGGAATCCTGCTGTAAGCTATTGTGCATAAAGTGAATACATTTTTTTAGAAGGGGACTTTTAGTAACAGCTCTTTTGTTTTGCAGGTGATTGCTGACAACGTTGGTGATAATGTTGGAGATATTGCTGGAATGGGGTCTGATCTTTTCGGTTCATATGCTGAATCATCATGCGCTGCTCTTGTTGTGGCCTCCATATCCTCTTTTGGAATGACTCATGACTTCACTTCGATGTGTTATCCATTGCTCATTAGTTCCATGGGAATCCTTGTTTGCTTAATCACCACTCTTTTTGCTACTGACTTTTTTGAGATCAAGGCTGTCAAGGAAATCGAACCAGCATTAAAAAAGCAGCTCATTATCTCCACTATTCTTATGACTGTGGGAGTTGCCATTGTCACATGGACTTGCCTGCCATCATCATTCACAATCTTCAATTTTGGTGCTCAAAAAGTTGTCAAGAACTGGTAAGGACTTGTTGGCATCTTTTTGGCTTTCAATCAGTTGTGAGTCAATTTGTTTCTCTTGCAGGTCCTAACATGTTAGGAACTTGATTAGTTGATTTAGGTCTCTCCTGTGCAAAGTTAGCAACTGCTAGAAATGAGAAATGACATCTTCCTGCTCTGCAATCAAGACACAATAATATCGATAAAAATCGAAGTTTAAATGAAAAATAACAGACAAATGATTTCTGGAATTTGTTATTGTGCATTGTTTGTTCCCAGTTTTATCTGTTCAATATTTAATTGGGCATTCTCTTCTACAAAGCTCAAATGTTGTCTATTGTAATTTGTACTTGCCGCTGGTCTGCTTTATTTTCTACTTTTAACCCATTTTGGCAGAGACCTTTTCTAGCAAGTATGATGGTGCCTAATCTTTTCCTTTAGCTAATTAACTTGCTTAATATTGCATTACAGGCAACTTTTCCTCTGTGTCTGTGTTGGTCTTTGGGCTGGACTTATCATTGGGTTTGTTACTGAATATTACACCAGCAATGCTTACAGGTGTGCACAAGTTCCTTCCACCTTTCTTTTGGTCAAGTGATAGTTTTGATCTTTTTTTGTTCCATTGATCTCAATTCTTTTTCCTTGTTTTCTTCTTCATTAATTTTCCTGATTGGTTCATGTGATTTCTCTATGCAGCCCTGTGCAAGATGTTGCTGATTCCTGCAGAACTGGTGCTGCAACCAATGTTATATTTGGTCTTGCCTTGGGATACAAATCCGTTATAATTCCCATTTTTGCCATTGCGATTAGCATCTTTGTCAGTTTCTCCTTCGCTGCTATGTATGGCATTGCGGTGGCAGCTCTTGGAATGCTAAGCACTATTGCCACTGGGTTGGCCATTGATGCTTATGGTCCTATTAGTGACAATGCTGGAGGTATTGCTGAGATGGCTGGGATGAGCCACAGGATTCGTGAGAGAACTGATGCCCTTGATGCTGCTGGGAATACCACTGCTGCTATTGGAAAGGTGTTCAATATATAAATAATATATTGATTGATTTTGTTCGTATATTGCTCCCGTATTGTTTCGATTTCTAATTCTAAGCATTTTTTTTTCTTTTTTTTTTATAGGGTTTTGCGATTGGATCTGCTGCCCTTGTTTCATTGGCACTTTTTGGTGCCTTTGTCAGCCGTGCTGCAATTTCAACTGTTGATGTTTTGACCCCTAAAGTCTTCATTGGTTTAATTGTTGGTGCCATGCTTCCATACTGGTTCTCCGCCATGACCATGAAGAGTGTTGGTAGCGCAGCTTTGAAAATGGTTGAGGAAGTTCGCAGGCAATTCAACACTATTCCTGGTCTCATGGAAGGCCATACCAAGCCTGATTACGCTACATGTGTGAAGATCTCGACAGATGCATCCATCAAGGAGATGATCCCCCCTGGTGCCCTTGTCATGCTTACCCCATTGATTGTTGGAACCTTTTTCGGAGTCGAGACTCTCTCTGGTGTACTCGCTGGTTCTCTTGTCTCTGGTGTCCAGGTATGCTTTCCGTCTCATCTTAAAATCAGGATTTTGTCTTTTGCTTAGTCTTGAGTATCATCTCATTTTTTGAGGTTTCTGTTGGCTGTAATTTTTACAGATTGCAATTTCTGCATCGAACACTGGTGGTGCATGGGACAATGCTAAGAAATACATTGAGGTAAAATTCCAGATTCATGCGTAAACCTTTGCTGTACTTCTTCTCCTGGCTTAAGATGGCGTGATAATTCTCTTACCTTTGTTGAACTTTCTTATAGGCCGGTGCTTCGGAGCACGCAAGAACCCTCGGCCCCAAGGGATCAGATCCACACAAGGCTGCTGTCATTGGTGACACCATCGGAGACCCTTTGAAGGATACTTCAGGTCCATCACTCAACATACTTATCAAGCTCATGGCAGTTGAATCACTCGTCTTTGCTCCTTTCTTTGCCACTCATGGTGGTTTGCTATTTAAGATCTTCTGAGTTATGGATGTTTTGTGCAAATTGACGAAGAGGGTCTTGGCATCTTCATATCTCTGGTACTTAACCTAAGTCGCTTCATCACTCTGTTTTTGTATCCAAATTCTCCGAGTATGGGAAGTTTAATTTAGGCCATAGCTAGTGAGATTTTATTTTTTTGATGATCTAATGATATGATGATGATGATAATTGGGTTGTCAAGGATGATGAGATATGCAAATCTGCGTCCTCATCGCGTTAGCTTCAGATCAAATGTATTAGTTTTTGTTTTAAGTCATTTTATGAACTACTATTTCCTATTTTTTTTCTTTCTAATAGAATTAATATTGCTCGAACGACATGGAATATCATTTATGCTAATTCTATGCACTGAGCCACCAGCCATCCTGGCTTTATTACTTAAGTCCATACAAATACAAACTAAGAGAGAGACCTAAGCCTGTCTAAGTTAAACTTTAACAGCATGAATTGATCTCATTCCTTTCTGATAGTATCCAAGGTGAAAGTCAGCATAATCTTTCACTGTTTTGTATGCTCTCGGCGCCTCTTCAACGATCAAGCCCTCCTCCGGTCCAATCTCTTTACCTACTTCAGGCGTATAAAACATTGCTACCGATATCCTATCCCTCTTGGAGTCACTGACCACCCTGTGCTCCGGGCTTTTGTAAATACCATTGCTCATAATCTGCTAGTTTTAAGTCATATATTAATTGCAGACCAATTCATATAGGTAGATTGAAGATTAGTTGCTTAGCATACCTCCATTTGATCGCCCATAAGTACCAGAAGAACATCAGGATTCTTAGGAGCTGTATACCATTTCCCATCCTTTAGGATTTGTAGCCCCGGTTCGTCGTGCATCAGAATAGTGTAACCTGATCCATCAGCATGAGCCTTTAACCCGAGCACGAGATCTGGCCTCTTGCAAGGAGAGTAGTAGTTGAATCTGCCTTGCAGCTGCGCACGTTCACCAAACTGTTTCAGAAAACAGTTCTCTTCAAGATGAAGAGATTTAGCCATGGTTTTTGATATAATCTCCGTCACACTTTTCATTTTCTCTGTGTACTCTTCTAGAGTTTTTCTGTATAAGAAAATATACGGATATGGGTGTCAAGTGGCTTCTCGACTTGTCAAGAATCAAGAAGAAAAACTTACTTGAAAGAAGTGGGATTTTGGGGCCATAATCTGTAGTTTCTTCGATCCTCAGGGACTAGCTCAAGAAAAAGACGGTCTGACCAGTCAAGTGATTGGCCTTCTTCTGGGACTGGATCGGCTCCATAGCCTTCAAATACTGTCACTGGTTTTGCATACTTGTTCTTCTCCTCCATGGGTTGTTGGAAAAATTCTCTTCCTACCTGTCGTACTTCGTCTAGGAAAGAACTTGGGATCCCATGACCTATTGCCTGAACATGAAATATAAGTTCTGACAAGATTTGGAGACATCTTATGTTGGATTAAGGTGTTAAGTTCTGAACCTGAAAACATCCCCATGTGGAGAGAGCAGACTTGAGTTTCTCCAAATTTTCTTCAGTTTCTTCAGTAGACGATTGTTGAGGCAAGAAGCATCCAAGATCAACGACGGGAATAGGTGAGTTCTCTGGGGACTCGTCTTCAACGTTATCGTGCTCGTTTCTGCATACGTATGGTCCCAGTGGGTCCTGGCCGGTAAGGACCATTTCTTGGACTCTTGTTGACAGTAAAACTTCAGCAGATGGAATGGAAACTTCAGCCATGGTTGCAATTTCTGTGCAGGAATCAGGGATGGGGGAGCTTTAGAACAGCAGAGTGATTCGGAACGTAGGAATGTTTTGTTTCTTGGTTTAAGGTTAGATGATGGTGGTGATGGTAAGTAATGTGAGTTTTGACTGTTGGTGACTCATTTCAAATTTTCAAGTATTCATATGGTACATGCAAGTTGCGTTTTGATTGTTCTAATGTGACGAAGCCCAATAGTGGATGGAGAAAAAGTTTTTGGCCACAACGAGAAAATATTTGTCAAGAATTAATCACGAATATTGTCCATTTGTGATGGAATCATATTTGTCACAACTTTCATTATAAATTTTTCAACCAGTACTTGTATATATCACTAATAAGAGGCCCACCAAAGAGTAACTTTGCCATATTATGTGGAAAGAAGGCTATAAGGTCAATTTTGAGTGGATACATGACGAAAGGGTTTGGACATGATTTCCTACCTAGATTGAATGGACGAAGTGATTTAGGACTGTTTATAAGACTTGCCAACCACCAAAATCAATCTTTGTGGAAGATATTTTAGAGCTATGCTCCACATACTTAGGAGAAAGCGCGTGTGTGTGTGAGAAATATATGATATGAAGTATAAATTCGAAGCAAAGGAGATTAATATATGAGAAACTATTTGTATTGAAGTAATTCTCGAAATAATGATGAGATATGAAGAAGAGATAAATAACATTTCAATCAAATAGAGATGATAAATTACGTAAGGAAATGACCCAATCAATTTGAAGTTTTGTGGAAGACATGAGATATTACCAATCAACAACATTATCAGATAGACAATTCTTGGTTGTCACAAGATAAAAAATCAGAAGATCATGTAAATATTCTTAGCTGAAATATTTGAACCACAAGATAAAAAATCAAACAATCATGTTCTTCGCTGAAATATTTGGACTACTCGGATAGGCCCAACTTATTAGAATATGTAATAGAATGATTTAGGGGTAAATGATTTATTTTGAAAAATACAAGGGTGATTAATGTTATGTAATAGAAGTTGTAGAGGAGATCATAGTCATGTGATAATAATTATTCTAATGTAATGTTTATTAGTGTGAAAATTCACTTGAGTAGCTTTTTTATGAAATATTTTTTTGAAAGAAAATAACATTATATTGTTAACAACACTATGTTAAGTATTTTAATTTACAAAGAAACACAGAAATTGGTATACATATAAATGGCATATAAGTTGGTCATATAGTTACATTTATTGCATATATTACTTGAGCAAA
>JACFYI010003482.1:78749-90062 GCA_014898755.1 Handroanthus guayacan | reverse complement strand
GCTACCAGGCTTTGATTCAAATGGCTCCCTATGAGGCTCTGTATGGTAAAAAATGTCGATCACTTCTCCATTAGGATATAGATGAGATCAAGAGCACCTCAAGCTCAGAGAAAGATGCACTGCAACCTGAGATAATCTAAGAAGCAATAAATAAGGTCAGGGTCCCTCTTGAAAACGGCTCAGGATCGCCAGAAGAGCTACGCTAATAAGCGTACGAAAGATTTGGAGTTCAGTGTGGGAGATCGTGTATTTCTGAAGATTTCTCCCCAAAAAGGAATCCAGAGAATGGGCAAAGTTGGAAAGCTAAGCCCTAGATACACAGGACCATTTGAGATTTTGGAAAAAGTTGGTCCTGTAGCATACCGATTAGATCTTCCGCCGAATCTAATTGGAATCCATAATATGTTCCACGTGTCTTAGCTTCAAAAGTATTATCCCGATCCATCGCACGTCATTGAGCATCTCGACATACCTCTCCAAAATAACCTCAATTTTGTAGAGCATCCCGTTCGTATCCTGGATTTCAAGGTCTGTGAGCTTAGGACTCTAAGATACCCAAGTTAAGGTTCTTTGGAGGAATCAGAAAGTAGAAGAGGCCACGTAGGAGCCTAAGGACGAAATGCGGAACAAGTATGCGCACCTGTTCGAATGAGGTATGAATCTGGGGACCAGATTCTTTTAAGGGGGGGAGCGTGTAACACTCGAGAATTCCAAAAAAATAAAATTCTTGAGTCGTTGATTTTTGAAAATTCATTTAATTTTTAAATCGTGCATCATTTTAAAACCAAAACACATTTCACGTATTCGAAAATATTTCAAACCAATAAGTTTTAATTCCACGTCACATTTTGACCCAAAAATTGAGCCCAAAGGATCCGATCTATAAGCCCGATACAAGCCCAAACCTAGCCCAACCTATATGCACTTTTGTTGACTAATTTGGCACCAAATTGAGATTTAAAAATTGAAGAAAAATGTAAGACAAATCTGATGGAAAGCTGCAGCCGTCCAGCCCCTCTGCAGCAGCCATGGATGGGATTTTTGATCCCATCCATCCATTCCTATGTTGCCATATAGCCCCTACTTTCTATAACAAAACTTGAAAATTGATTAGAAGGGCTTGCATTTAAAGATTCTCTCATTCTAACTCCTTTTCCCACTCTATAAATAGGTCAATTGGTGCTTCAAAAATCTGCTAAACTCTCACTCTCTCAAGCACTTAAACACTTAGAAAAAACTCATTTGCATCATTTCCTTCTAGCAAGAAAAACCGATTTCAGCTTGTGGGATTCTAACGGTGTGAACTCTTGTCCAAAACTTGGTAAGTAAGTCTTAGTCTTGAGATTTAAGAATGGTTTGTTTTATGATTCATAAAGCTTGACATAAATATATATGTAGTTATAGGTGTCGATTATTAACTTGGCTCAACCACATTTTCGGATTTAAGCGATAAGAGGTAAGATTTATAGCATATTCCCTTCTTCATGAGCATGATTTTTCAGCTTTCTCCTTGATTCTTCAAGCATGTTTTGTGTTATGGAACATGTGATGTCCTATGATATGTTGAGCATGCAAACTTGTGATGATTATTGCCATTCTTGCAATCCCATGCTCACTCTCTTGAATATGAATCCATCCCTAAGCTTATTGAACTATCTTGAACTATATATCGATGCTTGGGATTGAACTTAAATGCTGGGCCATGGACTAAGAGGAGAAACGAACTAAAAATTTGATTAGAAATAAAGGATACGGACAAAAACGTAAGATTAGATATTAAAATGATTCTTCGAAAATTTTCAAAACCAAAATTCAAAATGATGTTATATAGATGTTTCACGTATATTAGAATCTCAAAAATGTATTTTTGGATCAAATTTCAAATAAAATCAAAAAATGAAAAATTGGATTTTAACTCGAGGGTGAGTGCTTAAGCGCCCACTTTGGTGCAGAAATTACTGTTCACCAATGCTTAAGCGCCCGTATGGGCACTCAAGCGCCCAGCTTCGGCCCAACTTTTGTGTTTTGGGCGCTCAAGCGCCCGTTTGTGCGCCCAAGCGCCCAGTTCATATCCAACCATCTTACCGTAATACAAAGTTTTAAAATGTAATCCAACTAGTTCATGGTTGAATTTCTGCATCGATTGATTGATTGAATCCGTTTGGCCGATTAAAATGTTATTGATATTATGTCCTTAGAACGTTATGCCTTGCCGGCCTCTTGAATGATTGATCTATTGTCTATTTCATTCTGAAACCATATGATTAATTGCTTGGGGCCCATGTGGGGATTTCCTAGGGACTGAACTCGGGCAGTATCGGACTGTCGACTATAACCCACAAGCCCCTGATTGTTGGGTAGTTCAGATGAATTCTGGAGGTAGAATTCTGAAATACTACCCTAAGCACGTACGTCGGCTGTGCTTCTTGATTGAATGATGCTCCTTCGGGAGTTAGAGGGATAAGGTGAAAAGTAAATATTTAAAATATAAGGGTGATAGACCTACCAAAAGATTGTTTTCAGCCAATAGACTTGAATGTGATAATAATATGTATACATTGATTGTCTTGAACGTTCCGATTGTCATCTATATCACATTCTTGTATTGATTTAGATATGCTCATGTTCTTTGAAACTCTTACTCTCTTCTGCATACTATAAATTTTATTGGGTTGGTGGACTTATGATCCTATTTAACGGGTAGGTTCTGGAAACGTGAATGAATGAATGATTGAGGGTAATAGATAGCATGACTTATTTTGGTTTTGACACCCCCATTTGTATCTTGGTTTAAGTTTGCCACTTTTGGACTTAGCTAGCTTTTGGGATGAGCATTATGTTTTGAACTTATATTATGTATAGGGTGATAGATTGTAATATTTAGATTGATTGCCCTATGTACATGAACTCTTGGTATGTAATAGTAAGATATGGCACTTAGTTTTAATCTATTGATGGTTTTACGTAAGTTCGCTTGAATGATTGTATTATGAATTTCTGAATTACATTAGATCGTATAGAACGCGAGTAATGCACCTTCGGTCTCGGGTCCGCACATCCCTGGGATTTCGGGGGGCATCACAGGAATCATATAGCCTCTTCAAGCACATTTTTAATTGGCCGCTCATATCAAAGAAACGATTTAAAATTTGGCCATTCATATCATTCAAACGGATCAAAATAAGAACAAACGGAACATTTCAGAAACATATTGCCACAATGGCTCGTATCAAATGAACGAACAAATCAAACCTACGAATCGAGTTTGAATCTTGGACTTAGAGATATTATTTAGAAGTCCAAACACCTTTTAAGAGGTGAAAATGAAATCAATCGATAACAAATGTAATTTTTGAAATTCATTTGATTCGAACTTGAATTAAGGAAGTAACCGTTTTGAAAATTTTAAATCATTGAAATGAGGTAGAAAATGGGCTGAAAATAACAAAAAAAAGTCAAGAAACAAAGTTTGGAATCTGACCTAGGCATGTCAGTGCTAAAAAATGGGCACGCTCGCGCCGAACGGCGTAAATTCTCTGGTTTGGGCTCGACCGCAGTACTATTCACACGCGGTCGCACCGTGAACAGTACCATGAGCAGTAACTTTTTTTTGTTCCTACAACTTTTGTAAAGCGTGTTCAATTAAATTCTAAGCCTAACCATTTTAAAAGAATTCGAGAAAATAACTAAAATTCAATATTTATCAAGTTTATTTGTTACTTCTCTCCCTTTTATTTTCGTTTCAAATCTGTCATTCTTGTTTCAAAACTACATTTTTGGGGTTCTCTTATACGTAAAAATATTTATAAAATATCATTTGGGGTTTTGGTTTTGAAAATTTTCGAAAGATTGTTTTAAAATAAAAAAATATGATTTTGTCTATATCTATAGTTTTTAATCAATTTCTTAGTTCGTTTCTCCTTTTAGTCCACGATATATCATTCAAAACTCAATCCAAAGCATCGAAATAGGAGTAAAGAGGGTTCATTAAGCTTTGGATTTATATGTTGAAGAGGTGGAGCTTATCAAAGCAAGAACAACAAAACAACAACATAAACTCATGGCAAATACATATCAATTGGGTAAGAGATTCAACAACACGATATCATAACCATCCGGTCAAGGAAAGAACGAAGAACATATGCTCACAAGAAGATGAGGAAAGCCATAAGTCTTACTTGATTCAAGCTTATAGCAAAATACTGAGCTCTCCGAGTGTTTGATTTTCAAGTACCTAAAATGAGAACCATTCTTAGGTTAGGCTTCAACATACCATAACATATACATTCTTAAATCACATCCTTAAATCAGTTAGAGTGAACACCACCTAGATTCCCCTTGGCAATATTTTCTTGTTGCAAGACATATTAATGTGTAAGAAGTATTTGTTGTGAGGCGAGTGAAGAGTGTTAGCAAGAAATTTTTGTCTTCAAAATAGGGATATTTGTAAAGGGGAATTGGGGCTCTAAAGCAAGAATCAAACAATTAGAAGCTCTTCAAAATAAATTAGTTAGCTTACCTTGGAAGCTTGGGGACATTAAAGTGATGGATGGATGTGAAAATCCCATCCGCAGTTTGGATAGGGCTGCGGCAGCAGCAACCCTGATTTTTTTTATTTTATTTTATATTCTTTTTATAAAATTTGATGCTCATGGGGTCAGAAATTGTGGCTACAATTTGGGATAATTTGGACTAGTTTCGATGGATTTTCAGGGCTCGTTGGGTCAAAACACGACTTGAAAACGAGACTCGAATGCTCAAAAAACTTTTGGATATGAGAAATTCATTTTGTCATTAGAACATTTTCCATGGCATTGAAAATGGATTAATTTTCAAAAAATCAGTGATTCAAATGCAATAAGAATTTTGAGATGTACGAAATATATTTTGACATTAAAATGGTGGTCATAATTTCGAAAACGATTTACAATCCCAAAACAAAAATTAATGATTTCAAAATTTTATTTTAGGGGAATTTTTTGGGGTATCACAAAACATTCTTCCCAAAAATTTATTAAAGCCAAACATGTCAAGTGGACTCGGGGTTACGGCAGAAGTACCGGTCAACTTAAAAATTTATAACTAATAAATTGCTTGTCAGATTTTTAAAATAAAATCACTGTTGGAAAGCTCATTGAGTCTAGATGGTTGTGAAACTAAAATGCTAATTTTAACTGACTAGAATGTATCTTTAAAATGGCCAAGAAATTCACTGTCATAACGGAGGAATTTTGAATTAGGCCAACTTAATTATTTTTCTCAAAGGAATACCTCAAAATTCACATCCCATGTCTTTTTAAACTATTCGGATGATCCAAATTAAAATCTTATGTCTTAGTTTCTAGTTCAAAAATTTCACTTGTTTGTAACCCATAAATCCCTTGGAATATATGATTTCCAGCCACTTCGGCAAAAATTCGAACATTCACTTGGATAATTATTATTGCCCTCGCAATCGTTGGAATGTTACCCTTGTTTTGGGCCATTGGGAAACCCTAGGAGGGATGCTGGACAGCGTTGGGCCGTCGATTGATCCCCTGAATGGTCTCCTACTTGTTTAGGTAGTTCTAAAAAACCCTAGGGTAGATTTTCAAGGAATAGTCTGTGACACGTTGCTCATCGATATTTATGTCATACTACAAAATCAAGTCACTGTCTTGAGTGGCCACTCAAGTGTGGGACCTGTGGAGGGATAAGGCTCATATTTATTTGGAGTTATAAGATGTCAGATCTACCAAATACTACTTCTACTCTTTTGCTATACGATTGTGTGAATTGCTATTAAATTTTGACTAGTTTTGGCTCTTTTCGAACTTCTCATTTGTACTTGTTATGAAATGATAACAATCATTTACCACGTTTCATTTTATCGAGCTTCTTGCCTCTATTACCATTTGTTGAATTTCTTTGTTTCTTACCATTTGTGGCTGTGATTCTTACAAATTCAATGGACTTATTCAATTATCTTATCCTGTGTAAGTGAATAAGTTGGGAGCTGTTAGTACATAAACAGACATTTACGTTTTATGCTTTTGTTTGGAATAAATAACGGCGACGTACGCCTTAGTTGTGAAATGCTGTGTGGTTATAAGATAGAAATCCTAGTAGGTTGTTGTAACCACTAGAATTTTATATATATGACGTTTATGTAAAATAGTTTGTTTAGTTTGGGAGTTGTAAAAGTTTAGCTTATATCGTGTAATTAAATTCAGAGTTATGTATAAGAGTATTTTATAGTGTTTGTCTAGTTGTATTTATTTGGTATATCTTCTACATCTGCCTGCCCACAGGTGGCATTGCCGATCTAAGGACGGTTATTCCTGGATCCCGGGGCACTACGGATAAAGTATCAAGCAAGGCTCAAGTGGAAAATTTTAGAATATCCAATGAATAAAAGACAGGTCAATCAATAAGATTGCAGTGTCCAACAATTAAATGGAAATCAAATAATGAGCTCAGGCAGTTCACTACTGAAACAAGTTGAAATGTGCTATGCGATTGTGGTAATTCAAACAAAACTAGTGACCCAAATATGAGCGTAAACGAGCAGCCTAATCATGAGCATAAACAATTCACACAATCATATAGCAGGGCTAAACTAATATTTGGTGGATCTGTCACTCTTATAACTTCAAACAAATATCAGCTTTATCTCTCCATAGGCCCCGCACTCAAGTGGCCACTCGAGGTAGTGATTTGATTTTTGTGGTGTGACATAAATGTCAACTAGCAGTGTGCCTATAAAGACCCAAGAATTTCCTTCATTTAAATCTTAAACTCTCTTATTTAATCAATAAATATTTGAAAACGTTTTGAGAAAATTTTAATCGGTAATGGATTTTTCGCCGATTTAAGATTTTCTCACAACTAAAAATATTTCATCATCTTTAAAAAAAAAATTCATTTATGTCCAAAGAATTATTGAAGTTATTATTTTTTTCTCAAAAATGCCCATAACCATATATTTAAATACTTAGTTTTAAAAAACTTATTTCATTTTACCACTACAATTTCTTGGTAAAAGAAAAACTCGTCTTAAAAATTTTTCTTTCGACCAAAACTTACCAAGACCACACCATTAACTTCAAAAATAATATTTTAGCCCAAAATATTATTGAATTATCAATTTTACCCTAAAGTTTCATGAATTTTAAAATTTAGCACCGTTTTAAATGATTTTTATCGCTATTGTCCGAGAGAGTCCAAAGTGGCGAAATTATTTCAATTTAGCCATCAAAAATATTATTTCAATTAAATGTGGACCAAATATGATAATTTTAAGCCAAAACGAAGCCCATGGATCCAAGGAATTTAGCCCAATACATTGTCATTTTTTTTAGCCCACAAACTAAGCCCAATTTTTAATTTTTGAAAAAAAAAAGAAAGAAAATAAGCATCAGCCGAAATACACATATGCACTCACTCACTATATGATAGTAATTGAGATAAATTCATGTCTTAAAATAAGTCTCTAGAACATCCCAAGTGAGCTCATGGCTTAGCTCACTCCCAACACCATAATGGCTTTCATTAAATACTATATTTTATACAATACCAAAATACATACAGGTATATACATTGGGATGTATAAATATAAGGAAGAGAAGAGAGAAAAATAAACCGAAAACCTCAACCATTTCAGCCCCCAAAATCGAAAAGAGGAAGAAGAAAAAGAAATAAAAAATTTTCCTACTTTCACCCAATTTCAATCCATCAAAACCTAAAGGAAATTGTTGGGAACTCTCTTACCCTCACATCAACAAGATTAGGTAAGATTCGGTTGTGTTTAGTGAGTTGATTTGTTAAGAATTATGTGATCCTAAGGGATTTCTTTCTATGCTAGGCATTAGTGGACTAATTGAAGTAGATAATTGAAATCCTCAAGCCAAACCACAATCAAAGATAAAAATCATAACAATCCACTCTCTTATTCTTCATTTTCAGATCATGGTTCTATTTTTCTTGATTCATGGATTGATGTTGTTGTTATGAGAATGATTGCTTTGGCCTCAAATTAGTTATGACTTGATGTTATGAGTTATTTGGCTATTCTCTTGTGATTGATAATATTATTGTGGAGCAAATTTTGATTTGAACTTAGAGAATCATAAATTTGACCTTAGGGTTATAAGTATTATAGTGGATCATCACTTGGATTTAGTGGGTAGGTGATTTCTTAAAATAAATAAAGTTGGAACACCTTGGTTGTTCTTGGGTAAGCTAGGATAGAACACTTATCTCATTTGGAAAAATCAAAAACATCACTTTCACTACTCGAAAAATTTCATAGAACGTACTGTTAGAAATCTATTCAAGTCTACATGTTGATGGAACTAAGAATCACCCAAAAACAAAGAGGAAAATGGTAGAAAAAAGCCTTTGAACATAACCTGCCACTTCAGCTAAAACAAGGGAAGTTTCTGTCCTAACCCTAAGTTCAAAAATTCATAACTAGACATCTACATGTCTAAAAAATGCACAAAATACACCATTTGAAACCTTGTTGAGTGTAATTATCATTAGAATTAAGAATCATCTAAATACATGAAGGAAAAAACCCAAAAAATACTATTTAATCCAAACATGTTAGCTTTCCTGAGTATTAGAGGATGTACTGGGACTTGTCCTAACCTTCCCTAACTTCAACTCATTGGAAACCACTCATTTCTTCACCGAATTGAACTCAAAAATAGATGATAATAGGCTTAAGAAGTTTTGAAATCCATGAAGGAATCAATCCAGAATATTTTGTAAACTCAAATGTATCCAGTTGATTTAAGGATTCAGTAGATTCTTGTATCAATTTTAAAAATTTATAACTAAAGTTTTACTTGTCAAATTTCCTATATAAAACCACCGTTGGAAAGTTTGTCGAGTCTAGATTGTTGTAGAACCAAATTTTCAATTTTAACTAATCAAATTATATTTTTAAAATAGCTTGTAAAATTACTGTCGCTCAGAATTTTCTCAAAACTTGAGTTGTTTGGTGATTTCCTTAAGATAATCCTTAAAAATCATCCCCTAAACCCCTTAAATCCAATATGATTATCCAATTAGAATTCTTATGCCCATATCCACATTCCTTGACTTCCGTATCTTTATTATTTGAATTCGATGTTGTTTATTAATTTCTTGAATGCTCCACAAATGAAACCTTAATGCATGAGTGTTGGGCCTCGAGAACTTCAAGGACGAATTGGTTGGGCATTGCGGCACGTCGACCTAACCCTTGAGACTTTTAACGTTGAGATAGTTGGGAGGGAACTAGGAGGTAGGTTTCCGAATAGTTATGCTCGGCACACGGTCGACCGTACCTACTATTTAGTGACTTGTAACAACCAAGAATTCCCAAAATAAAACTCTTGAATCGTCGTTTCGTCGAAAATTCAATTAATTTTAAAATTATACATCATTTTAAAATCAAAACACATTTCACGTATTCAAAAATATTTCAAACCAATACGTTTCACTTCCACGACACATCACGGCCCAAAAACGAGCCCAAATGACCCGATTTATAAGCCCAAAACAAGCCAAGACCTAACCCAACACCTAGCCACTATTGTTGACTAACTTGAGAATTCAAAATTGAAGCAAAAAGTGAAAGCAATCTGTAGAATTCCAAGCTCAACCATAACAGCAGTAGTCAGCAGCTATATTGGATGGAAATCCATCCATCCATCCACTCCTATATTGTCAAATAGCCCCCCATCAATCTTCTAGCTTTTGAACATTATTTTGGGGGATTTTAAATTATTTATCCTCTCATTGTGACCCCAATTGGCCTCTATAAATAAGTCTCATTGGCCATAAGACTTTCTACTGAAAACACAACACTTTCTACTGAAAACACAACACTTTCAACTCCATCTGTTGCATTTATAAGCTCCAAACTTGCATCATTCTCTTATAGCAAAATCGATTTCAGCCTTGTGGGACTCCTGTGGGTGTGAGCTCTCATCCAATACTTGGTAAGTAGGCCTTAGTCTTGTGATTTAAGTATAGTTTGTGTTATGATTTCATAGAGCTTGATATAAACGTATATATGTGGTTATAGGTGCCGATTATAACTTGGTTCAACCATATTTTCGGATATAAGCGACAAGAGGTAAGATTTATAGCATCTTGCTGTCCCCATGAGCATGTGTTTCCAACTTTCCATTGATTAATCGAGCATGTTTTGCATTATTGAATTTATGATGCTCTATGAGTATGTGAACTTGTGATTATTGTGCTATTCATGCTATTCTATGCCTAAAGTCTTGCATACGAGTCAATCCAAAGCTTATTGAACCATCTTGAACTATATATCGTTGCTTGGGATTGATTTTAAATGTTGGACCATGGACTAGGAGGAGAAACGAGTTAAAAATTTGATTAGAAACAAAAGATATGGACAAAAGTTTAGGATTGGACGTTGAAAATGATCTTCAAAAATTTTCAAAACCAAAATCTGAAACGATGTTATATAAATATTTTTATGTATATAAGAATCTCAAAAATGTATTTTTAGATCAAAAATTCAAAGAAAATCAAAAGACGAAAAATTGGATTTTAACCTGAGAGTGAGCGCTTAAGCGCGCGCATCTGGGCACTCTAGCGCCCAAATGGGCACTTAATTACTGTTCACCAGCGCTTAAGCAACCATATGGGCGCCCAAGCGCTCAGCTTCGGGCCAAGTTTTGTGTTTTGGGCGCTCGGGCGCCCGTTTGTGTGCCCAAGCACCCAGTCTCGGTCCAAAATTAATGTTTTGAGTTTTAAAACTCTATTTCTTGATATCTTGAGTCCATATCCAAAAAATGTAATCTCCCTACTCCATAGTCCAATTTTCGAAATAATTGATCGATTGAATACGTTTGGCCTATTTATTATTGTTGGCCATAAAAGGTAATGCCTTGTCGGCTTATTGGTTTATTGAATGTCCGTTTCTATTCTAAGCCATACGAATGAATGAATGTGGGCCCTGGGGAGTTTCTTGGGGACCGAATTTAGGCAATATAGGATTGTCAACTAGGACCCTCGAAATCCCTATTTGTCGGGTAGTTCAAATGAATTCTGGAGGTAGAATTTTGAAGAGCTATCCTATGCACGTACGTCGGCTGTGCGTTTCGAATGAATGAGCTCCTTCGAGAGTTGCAGGGATAAGGCAAAATATTTTTATTGAAGTTATAAGGGTGATAGACCTATCAAATAGCTTGTTTCAGCCTATTGACTCAAATGTGATATTTGTTTTCGATATGTATATGTGTATACTGATCTTTTGAACGTCTTAGCTTGTTATCTATATCACATTCTTGTCCTATCATTTGTTAT
>JACFYI010003482.1:55716-72283 GCA_014898755.1 Handroanthus guayacan | reverse complement strand
ATCTCGGGGTGTTACAGGCTACATAACGCCGAGCCTCTAGATTAGTTTTTTTTTAGTAGTTTGGGTTGTATTTTCATAAACTTAATGTTATGTCTAGTGTATATTAAGATGTAAATTATAGTGTGATTGTAAGATAGAGGTAGTATGTGATGAACTTAGAATTTTGTAAATGATGTAAATTATAACTAAGTTAAGTTTTATGAAGTTACTGTTTTAGCACTAACGGTTGTTCTTGCACAAGAAATTAAGATGAAATGTCGGCAAATATTAAATTTAGTAAGTTTGATTGTAGTATTCAATATAAGTTTTATGGAAATGAGTATAGAAACGAAAACACTTGAGATAAATTCATTAGATTTATTAAAATTAAGATAAGTTCCGCTTAAATGTGTTTGTGTTGATTTTAGTATTTAAACTATTCCTATTATCGATTGTGAGTAATGTCCTGAAAACTAGGGCGGAAGTGCACTAGGACCCCAGGTTGTTACAGTGTCACAGACTAGTATTTGAAAAACCTATCCTAGGCTTCCTCGAAACTACCTAAACGAGATAAAACCATTCAGGGGATCAACCGTCGGTCCGATGCCGCCCAGCATCCCTCCTGGGGTCTTCCAAGGGCCCATAAATGAGGGTAATCCATAAAAGATTACGAGGGTAATAACAATCGTCCGAATTAAATAAGCAAAGTTTCAAATGAGGTTCGGGCATTGTCAAGTAAATCAATATACAAGGGCAATTCGAGGGTAATGATAATTGTTCGAGGAAAACAAGCAAATTTCAAATAAGGCTCAAACATTATCAATCAACACAATTTGCCCGAATCAATCAATATAAGATACGGGAAGCAGACATATCTAAAACTACATTTAATTCCCGATATGGGCATTTTAAATTTGTTATTATGCCCTTTGGACTGACCAATGCTCCTGCAACATTATGGATTTAATGCATCGAGTGTTTTGCCCATACCTCGATAGCTTCGTCATGATTTTCATCGACAATATTCTGGTTTACTCTGAGCCTGAGGAAGAGCACGAAGAACACTTGAGAGTTGTTCTTTAGACTTTGAAGGAGCACAAGTTATACACCAAATTCAGTAAGTGAGAATTTTGGCTTGATAAGATGACTTTTCTGGATCATATCATATCGAAGAATGGATTAGAAGTAGACCCAAAAAAAGTTGAAGCGGTCCAAAAGTGGAAAAGGCCTGCAACAGTCACTAAAATAAGGAGTTTTCTTGGGTTAGCTGGATATTATTAGAAATTTATCCAAAATTTCTCCAAGTTGGCTGGACCACTCACCAGACTGACCCAGAAGGATAGGAAGTTTATTTGGGACAAACAGTACAATGAGAGTTTTTCAAAATTAAAGAAAAGATTGACAATAGCTCCTGTACTCGCAGTGCCCGATGGGTCAAAAGAGTTTACTGTGCATACAAACACCTCGAAAGAAGGATTAGGCTATAGTCTGATGCAACATGAAAAAGTTATCGTGTATGAATCATGAAAGTTAAAAAAAATTACAAGGTGAACTACCCCACTCATCATTTAGAGCTAGTAGCAGTAGTCTTTACTCAAGCAAAGTGGCATCACTAACTGTACGGAACTAAGGTAGAAGTATTCACAAACTACAAGAGGTTAAAGTACATCTTCGGCTAGAAGAACCTAAATCAAAGACAACGATAGTGGATGGAATTCCTGAAAGATTACGATTTCACCCTCACCTATCATTCAAGAAAAGTAAACGTCATTGCAGATGCTCTAAGTTGTAAAGGGAAGCTAGCAAGCATGAGCATCTACCCAGAAATGTACAGTGAGATCCTAAGAGCTCAAGGAGAAGATGATTGGGTTCAAAAACTCAAGAGAGAAATAAAACCTAATTATAGGATCGACACTAATGGGTTGTTACAATTCAGGAATCAGATTGTAGTTCCTACACTGATGAGGGAAAGAGTACTATCTACAGCACATCAGACGATGTATTCATTACATCCTGTAGGAACAAAGATGTATAATGATCTGAAAGAAAAATTCTGGTGGGAAGGAATGAAGAAGGATGTAATTGAGTATATTTAGAAATATCTGACCTGCCAATTGGTAAAGACAGAGCACCAAAGGCCATCTGGAAAGTTTCAGTCGCTCCTCATTCCAAATTGGAAATGGGAACAGATCATGATGGACTTCGTGATAGGATTACCTGTGGTAAGAGGTGGATGTGATAATATATCGGTCGTGGTAGATAGAATTACCAAATCGGCACATTTTCTACCAGTTAAGACTTAGTATAATGTTGAGAAGCTCGTTGAAATCTATATAAAGGAAATTATAAGATTGTATGGGATTCCTCAAAGTATCGTCTCCGATAGGGATCCCAAATACACAGCGATACTATGGAAGAGCCTGCAAGGACATCTGGGGACAGAGTTATTGTTCAGTATTGTTGCATACCCTTAGACTGATAAACGGTTGGAGAGGACGATTCAGACACTGGAGAATATGATGCGCCCATGTGTTATGAATTTTTCAAGAAATTAGGATAGGTACCTACCATTAGTAGAGTTTGCCTACAATAATAAATACGAAGCCTCAATTCTGATAGCTCCATATGAGGCACTATATGGTAGGAAATGTCGATCACCCCTCTATTGAGATACAGATGAGATTAAGAGCACCTCGAGCTCAGAAAAGGATGCACTACAACCTGAGTTAATCCAAGAAGCCATAGATAAAGTTTAGGTTATAAAAAAGAACATGAAAATGGCTCAGGATCGCTAGAAGAGCTACGCCGATAAGCGTAGAAAAGATTTAGAGTTCAGTGTGGGAGATTGCGTGTTTCTGAAGATTTCTCCCTAGTAAGGGATGTGGAGAATAGGCAAAGCTGGAAAGTTGAGCCCTAGGTATACGGGACCATTCGAGATTTTGGAATGGATTGGTCCTGTAGCGATCGATTAGATCTTTCACCGAACCTAACAGGAATCCATAACATGTTCCACGTGTCTCAGTTACGGAAGTATTATCCTGACCCATCGCACGTTACAGAACATCTTGATATACCTCTCCAGAGCAACCTTACCTATGTAGAACAATCCGTTTGTATCCTAGATTTCCAGGTCTGCGAGCCTATGAATCGTAGGATACCATAAGTTAAGGTTCTTTGGAGAAATCAGAAAGTAAAAGAGGCCACATGGTAACGTGAGGACAAAATACGGAACAAGTATCTGCACTTGTTTGAATCAGGTATGAATCTGGGGATCAAATTTTTTTAAGGGGAAGATTGTGTAGCACCTGAAAATTCCCTAAATTAAAATTATTGAGTCGATGAATTTTTGAAAAATTTTTTGATTTCAAAATAAGCATTGTTTAAAATCAAAACTCATTTTGTGCATTCGAAAATATTTTGAGCAAACCCATTTCAATTCCTTGACGCGTTTCGACCTAAATACAAGTCTCGTTGGCCCAATTTATAAGCCCATTTCAAGCTAAAGACCAACCCATTATTGTTAACCAAAACTTAGGATCTTTGAAAATTAAAAAAAAAAAAAAAAACAAAAAGAGCCAGCTGTAACAGTAGCTTCAAATAAGATTGGATGGATTTTCCATCCATCCATCCATCCTACCAAGTCTTCTAGCCACCCTAAACCATCAATAGATGTTGATAATTACTTTGAGGGGTTAAACTCTTTGATTCTCTCATTTTGACCCCAAAATCTATCTATAAATAAGTCCATTTTGGCTCAAAGCAATCTATAGAAACTTGGCTCCCTCACACTTAGAACTTTCAAACTTTGAACACTACTTGCATTCTTGTTCTCTTAAAACCGATTTTGTGCAAAAAGGGATTCTATTGTGGTGTGTTCTCAACCCTAAACTCTTGGTAAGTTAAGCTTATGAATATATTTAAAGATGATTAATGATTGAATGCATATAGATCTTGATGTAAGTGTATATGTGATTCTAGGTGTTGAGCACTAAACTTGACTCTTTGCATATACACTCAAGTTTATAAGCTACAAAGAGGTAAGACCTATAGCTTCCCTTCTCCATGAGCATGTATTTCAGCTTCGCTCTTCGTTGATCGAGCATGCTTTGAGTACTTGATGCCATTGACATGTTGAGCATGAGAATCTATACTGTTGTCTTGTTTTATATACTTAAATCTTGAATATGTAAATCCCATGCTAAATGATTCAATCTAAACTCTTGTACCAATGCATGGGATTGAGTATTGAATGATAGACCATGGACTAAGAGGAAAAACAAACTAAGAATGATTGAAAAACGGGTGATATGGACAAAATAGTACTTTTCGACATTAAAATGATTTTTCAAAAAATTTCAAAACCAAAATTCAAAACAATGCTTTATAAATATTTTTACATATATTAGAATCTTAAAAATATATTTTTGGATCAAAAATCCAAAGAAAATCAAAAGACAAAAAATCAGATTTCTACCCTAAAGTCAGCGCCTGAGCGCACGTCGTTGGGCTCCCCAGTGCCCAACTGGGCACCCAAGCGCCAACTCTCGTACCAAAAATTAAATTTTCCAATGGTGTGGGCGCTTAAGCTCCCATATGGGCACTCCAACGCCGAGCCACTACCCAAATTTTATGTTTTGGACGCTTGGGCGCGCAAACATTTCGGACCCAATTTGATTTCTTGTATTTTAAATCCCTATTTCTTGATTGAATGTGTTTTGGCCTATCGAAATGCTATTGTTATTGTTGGCCTTAGAACGTTATGCTATGCCGACTTATTGATTGATTGATTGTCCATTTCATTCTAAACCATACGATTGATTGATTGTAGGCTCGTGTGGGGTTTCTTGGGGATCGAACTTGGGCGGTATGAGACTGTCGACTAGGACCCCTGAGCTCCTAATTGTTGAGTAGTTCAGACGAACTCTGGAGGTAGAATTCTGAAGTGCCATCTTAAGCACATACCTCGGCTGTGCTTCTTGTTGATTGATGCTCCTATGGGAGTTGGAGAGATAAGGTGAAATGTATATATTGAAGATATAAGGGTGATAGACCTAACAAAAGATTGTTTCAGCCTATTGACTCGAATATGATAGATATATGTATAAATTGATTGTCTTGATCGTTCTGATTGCCTTCCGTATCACATTCCTGTATTGTTATTGATATGCTCATGTTCATTGAAATTCTCATCCTCGTTTACATGTTATAAGTTTTATTGGGTCAGTGGACTCATGACCCTATTTACCATGTAGGTTCTTGAATCTTGAACAATTGAATGATTGGTGCCTTAAATGGATTGTATAGCTCGTTTTGGTTTGAACATCTCTTTTGTATTTTGGTTTAGCATATCATCATGTATTTTGAAACATCGGGAATGTAATGATATTCATGTTATGGAAATTAGTTTGGATTTTGTATCGATATCGATACAAAATTCCCAAAGGAAAACGATCACAATCAAACTCGAAGCTTTCGGTCATTCAATTCTTATAATTTACGAACCTACATGATGTTACGGAATCATTAGTCCATTGGCTCAGTAAAACTTATGACAAGAAAATAGGAATATAGAGTTCAAATAATGAGCATATCATTAACAAAACATGAATGTGATTCATTTAACAATTCGAAGACATTTAGAACATTCAGAACAATCATTTAACATGAATCATTTATCACATTCAAGTCGCAAGACTGAATCAAGTAGTTTGGTAGGTCTGTCACTCTTATAACTCCAACATATCAAATATTTAATCTTTATCCCCCCAAAACTCTTGCTAGGAGCATTCATTACATATTAAAGCGTAGCCGGCCTATATGCTTCAGAGTAGTTCTTTAGAACTCTACCTCCAAGGCTCGTCCGAATTACCCAATATTTTGGGATTTTCAAGGAGTCTAATCGTCAATCCTAAATTGCCTGAATCCAATCCTCATGAAAACCCCCAGGGCCCAACATTCATTTGTTCAGGCCAGAAATAAGCAGGACATTTGATCGTTTCTTATAATATGGAGCCACTATGGGCACAATTTTGATTGGCCATCATATCAAATGAACATTTTAGAATTTGGCCAATCATATCAAATGATCCGTTCAAAATTTGACTATGGACTAGAGAAAATATTTATTTTGAAGTTCAAAACATGTTTAAAGAAGTGAAAAAAATAGACGAAAATAAATTGGTAACAAACGTAATTTTTTAAATTCATTTGATTTGAACTTGGATTAAAAAAAGAATCGGTTTGAAAACATTAAATCATTCAAATGATATGAAAAATTGGCTTAAAATAACAAACAAAGTCAAAAATCAAAGTTTAGTTACTGCCCTGGGCGTGTTTGCATTTACAAATGGGCGCGCTCGTACCGAATGACACAAACTTTCTATCTTGGACGCAATGGCACACTATTCACACACGGTCACACGGTAAATAGTGCCAAATAGTTAAAGTATTTTCACACACGGTCGCACATTATTCACACACGGTCACACACGGTCGCACGATCGCACATTTTCAAGCACCATTTATGAAATTTTTTATTTTAATCTATTTTATAAGTTAAAGTGAAAAAAATTGGTTTTAAGTCCATTTTCATTTTTCCTTCAATTTTTATCTCAAAATTTCCTCTTAGTCTATTGTCCAGGGTTCAATTCCAATCCAAAGCCATGGTGAGGATGTCAAGGATATATTTATATATACAGAGTCTTTGGATTTTTATGTGCCAAGGTTTGAGCTTATATTCACAAGGAACAACAATAATAACAATACAAGCTCATCGCATCAAGAATATCAATGTGATTATGGATTTCATGAGCTCAATACAAGGTCAATCATATGAATTATGGAAATGGTTCATATGCTCATAAGAAGGAAACAAAAAGTCATAAGTCTTACCTTTTGGAGTCTAAACTTAGAAGGATAAGTTGGTTCCAAGCTTTAAGATTCAAGCTCCTATAATAACAATCACAATTAATGTTAAGCTCCATCATACTGTATTATATATATTCTAAACCATCAATCTTAAGCTAACTTACAAATGGTTAGAGTGAATCACCACCTAAATCCCCTTAGCAAGGTTTTCTTGAAATGAAGTTAACATGCAAGAAGTGTTTTGTGTTTGTACGCAAGAAGAGTTAAAGTGCAAGGGTGCATTCTTGAATGAGAGAAATTTTCTTAGTGTAAGAAGAGGGTTAGCAATGGATTTTGATCTTCAAAGGGAGGTATTTATAGAAGGGAATTGGAGCCACGAAGCAAGAATCATTTAATTTAAGCCCTTCAAAATAAATAGACTAAACTTCTTGTGTAAGTTTGAGACATGGAGTTGATTGGTTGATGGAAGGATTTCCATCCATAGGGCTGTCGATTTGCAGCCCTCTTTTTCCAACTTCTTTTTTTTTCTTTTTTAGGTTGAAAGATGCCATTTTGAGTGAATAATAGTGGCTAGAGTTTAGGCCAAGAATTGGGCTTGTTTGATGGGCTTTTGGGACTTGTTTGGGTCAAAACGAGACACAAAAATGAATCTCAATTGCACAAATTTTCGGATGCACGAAACTTATTTTGATATTCAAACGGTGCTCATAATTTTGAAATCAAGTTAAATTTTGAAAAATCAGTAATTCAAATTTTTATTTAGGGGTGGAGTATTACAACTTTCATTTTGGTTTAGCTAGTTAGTTTCAAGCTCTGAAGCCATAAACCCTAACAATTGTGAACTAAGGACCTAATGTAAGTTTTATGGTTTTTGTGCTTTTTGGGTGAATATCCTTGCTTCGTGTTTGATCATGTTGCTCCATTTGTATAAATATGATATAAGCACATATGTGATGTGTTGCTTGATCTCCTATGCTCATAAGCTCAAAATCCTTGAAATGAAAACCAATGGAACCTCAAACATTCTTGATGTAATTACCTTGGCTTGGGAGAGGATTTGGGTCATGGACAATGGAAAAATTGTAACAAAACTTCGAAAATAAGTTATTTGGACTCGTGACGTATTTATTTGTTACTTCTTTTACTCCTATAAAATTGTTGATAAACTTTAACTTGAACTTTGAAATTTCATCAAAAAAATAACCTCTAAAATTTGAAATTTTGAAATATGAGTTAGTTGAGTTTATGGATTTACAACAACATTTTTTTCCAAAAAAATTTATAAATTGAATATAAAACTTGAAAATTAAAAATCTTGACGATGAGTAGAACAAAATAAATTTGATTTCTTCACATTTAGCCCTCTGCTATCATAGGGATTTCAAAAAAAAAAAAAAAAATGTGTGTTGGGTGCACCAGCGCCCATTGTTAGTGGCCTCAGCCACTGTTGGGCACCCATTTGAGCACCTCAACACCCCATTTCTGTGAGCAAAATCCCTGTTTAAACGCCCATCTGAGCGCTCAAATGCCTAAACCCAAAGTGAAAAATACAATTCAATGCTCAAGGGCCCACAAGAGTGCTCAGGCGCCCATTCTGGTTTCGAAATATTTACGTCTTGACTTTGTTTCACTAATCCAAGCCCGTATTTTACTTCTTTAAGATATTATAAGACTTTAAAATGATTTTTCCCAAGTTCGAGCTCCAATCTGAACCGTTCATCGCATTCATTCATCATTTGAATATGTGATTTGATTGATTTTATATGCTTGAATTTGTTTGTCCGTTTTGAACTTATATGCATGTGTGTTAGGCACTGTGTAATTTTTAGCTAGATTTGAATTAGATGATATCGGATCGTCAATTGGAAGCCCTCAAAAATTCTTGTCCGTTGGGTAGTCCAGAGGAGTCCTGGAGTGAGGATTCCAAAAGGCTATTCAGAGGCACGCGGTCAACCATGCTTCAAAGTTTGTTTGTGCTACTCTAATGGGCACTTGAGTACGCAAATATGGAGGGATAAGGTATATATATGTTTTGTTGAAGGTATAAGGGTGACAGATCCATCAAACATTAGTTTAAGCCATATATATTTGATTGACATCAATGTGATATTAATTCGAGCTATTTGTTTCACGTTATCACCTTTATTATTTCAATTTGTTGCAAATCATATTCATGGTTTGAATTCTTGCTTCCTTTATTATATCATTTGTCTCTTCCATACCATAAACTTATTAGGTCAGTGGACTCATGATTCCAAAAATTACCATGCAAGTAATTAGCTTGGATAATTGGAAGATTTGGAAGAAATAGTTGTTAAGCATTTTGTATTTTGTATGGTGTACATGTTGATGTTGTGGAATAGGTTGAACTTGTATGAAGTTTAAATATGGTTAGTTTGTATTGGAGACTTTAAAATGTAAGTTTAAAAAAGATAAAAAAAAATTGGCTTGCGAATTATGGATTATTTTGAGATATTAAGTATGAATGCAATTAGGATATTCTATTTTATGGTTTTAGTTAATTTTCATTCGTGAGTAGCGTCTCGGCCCTAAGGGCAGTCTCTCTAGTATTACGAGTCATTACAGGTGGTATTAGAGCCTTGGATAAAAAATCACGATAGTTTAGATATAAAGTCTTTTCCCTTTTTATTTCTCTTCTCGTTACTAACCCTGTTCGTTTTTTGTGACATGATAAATGGATAAAAACAAGGATAAGGTGAATGAATAGATGAATTCCGATTCGACTCACAACTATAGCGATAGTAACACAGGCCCTCTCAAGAAATAGAAGATTGATCACGAGAAAATAATCAAATACCTAAAATGAGAGGTTGAATATTGGAAGAATACATACCTCAAGCAGAACCACCTCTACCAAGTTTACAGCAAACAGGCTCGTGATGAAACAGAACGGCTGGTCTAAATATCAGTCTCCACACCTCAACTACAAGAATATGGCAGGGCACAATTGATTATACCTTTCCCAAATTAAGTGTAGTTTGGTTGCCGAAGTAGAGGATGCCCTTAAGCAGGCGATGGATTCAATGGTAGGCATGGAGTGGCCCGTACAGGATCATGCCCAGGAAGGAGTAATGCCACATTTCCAGGAGCCCTGGGCACCTTCGATGTTTGGACCCGAATTATGAGTTATTGGACTCCTCGACCACTAGCACCACTACCTTAGATACCCCAACCTCCAAGCCAGGGAGCCGAACCATCCACTGCACCTCTGAATGCTCCAAAAATGGTCCTTTGGACAGCTCAGATGAGTGTGAGACCTTCCCCATCTCCTCTCTAGGGGGAGCTAGAGACGATGATGCTGACTTAGCATGGGTTGAGAGGACATTGGCTGAGTTGGTTGGCCGTATAGTTAATAAAGAGGAGAATGAGGGCAATGAAGGAGTGGGTGTGCGTGCCAACAATGACGAGAGCGAGCCAGATGAGGTTTCGAAGGAAGAGTCGAAAGAGAAACCCGAGAAAGATCCTCATAACCCGCTGGATACATTAGTGGATGGTGGATATGGATAGCTTGTGGGATTTTCTTTTCTTTTCTTTTCCTTCTTTATTTAGTGTTATGTATATGTTATGATATGGTAAGAATGCAATTTTTATGGGGGATGCTAAGATATGTAAATATCATGTATGTAAGTAGTGACTCTAGCTTAGTATAGCTAGAACTTTTGAATAGGAAGATATATAAAATCTCCCCCTATCCCAATCGTGGTTATGATACTATCTTCCTTTGACTTTTTTAGATGGCTAATAACCATGTATTTTGAAAATGTAATCTTCGTATTTAAGTAACAAAAGTACGAATTCCCCCTTAGTGCACCTCGATTTGAGTTTTGAGAATTTTCCTGTCATACAATCAATTTAATATTGTGCTCTTTCTATATGCATTAGTAAGACCATGAAATTAGAATAATCTTACAACTTGGAACTTAGAAATTCGCCAATGTAAGTCTACACATACCCTCATGAATCTCATTTTGCATTCCAAGAAACCAAGAACTAATATTAACATTCTCTTGCAAATTTTATATATGAAATGGACCCAAGTGGAAACACGTCTCAAAATGTGGCTACTAGAAAGAGATGAAGACATGGGCAAGTATTGTTTGAGGATCTACAGGAACTCGAAACACTCAATAATATGGATAACACATTACCCCACCGTGAAGCAAGCAAACCTTTACCCCCTGCAATCCACGAATCCCGTCATCGCACGCCTCCTAGAAATGAGCCAGTAGTAGATCAACTCTTTACCCTTCTATGACAAGTTCTGAATCAAGGCTAGCAATAAAACAATCAGGGAAATAGACAAGAGAATGAATCAGATGATAAAATGCTAATGAGATTCTTAAGACTCAATCCACCTAGATTCAAAAGTGAACCTGATGACCAAAAGATGAAATTCTGGTCAGCCGAAGTAGAAAAGCCTTTTAAGGTATTGAACTATACAGATGCTCTGAAGGTGAAATACACCACATACCTGTTCAAAGGAGCTGTATGTCATTGGTGGGCTGTTGTGGAAAGAAAATGAAAAAGAAATGAAGTTGATGGAACTTAGGAGAATTTTCGGGCTGAGTTTTTAAAGAAATATATCCCTCAAGTAGTTAGAGACTTGAGAGAAAAGGAATTCACGAGATCAATTCAAGGGTCGATGACAGTAGCCAAGTATGAAGCAGAATTCAGTCGGCTCTTCCATTACGCCCCTTATATATTGGCTGATGAGGAGAGGCATAGGAAAAAGTTTGTAGGAGGTCTCAAGCTCGAATTGAGATTATCTCTGGCCATTGGTGCTGTAGAAATGGCGTTAGAATTGGAAGCAAAGTTCCAAGAACTCTAGAAAATTACTGATAAAAGAAAGGGAAAATGGTCTAGGAAGTAGGACAAAGAGAAGGGAAAGAAAGGTTTTTCTGATAAAAAATCCGAAATAGGGAACACGTCATTGACAACTGATAAAGGCAAAGCCCTACGACAGCAGGGAAAGCAAATTGCAATTTTTGTGGGGGTACCACTCATACAAAAGACCAGTGGAGGAGAAAATTGGGGAAGTCTCTCCTTTGTGAGAGTGATTAGGACTCTATTAATGATTGTCCTAAAAACACAAAAGGTGGAAATCTCGGAGCACAGGGTCAACAACAGAAGGGTACTACTGGGCATGCCTAAGTTAAGGCAAGAGCTTATGCTCTAACTAGAGAACAAGGAGTGGATCCCATGCAGGTTGTGGAATGTAAAATTTAATTCAGAATTTTATTTGTAAAGCTTTATTTGACCTTGATGCAGCGTATTCTTTCATTTCAAAAATTTTTACTAAGGGATTGAATCTAACCTTTGAACATATAGAAATGCCTAATGAGACTAGGATGAGACACCTTAAATGCCTTGTGATTATGGATAATCAGAACTTTGGCACAAATCTCATAGAATTGCCAATCCAGGACTATGACCTCATTTTAGGAACGGATTGGCTCTATCAACAGCAGGGTGTAGTTAATAATTTTGCGAAAACAGTCAAATTTGGTACTGAAATTGGGATAGGTACTAATAATACACATAGAAATAATAGTTACCTATTATTTCGGCAATGAAGGCCAAAAAAACTCTCAGAAAATGAGGACAAGAATTTCTGGCTTACTTGATAAATAAACCTCAGGATAAGATTGAATTAAAGGATATTAAAGTGGTGAATGAATTTCCTTATGTGTTTCCTAAGGAATTAAATTCATTACCCCCTGATCATAAAATCAACTTTGTAAATGTAACTATTTTTGGGATAATGCCATTCTCTAAAACCTCTTGTAGAATGACTCTAGCATAATTTAAGGAGTTAAATGAACAATTACAAGAACTGCTGGATAAAAATTTTATCCAACCCAGCTCTTCGCCTTGGGGAGCTCCAATCTTGTTTGTAAAGAAAAAAGATGATCATTGAGGACGTGCATTGATTACAAGGAATCAGATAAAGTGGCCATCAAGAATAAATATCCCTTATCCCATATTGATAAATTGTAAGCAGATATATCTAAAACTGCATTTAATTCTCGTTCTGGGTATTTTGAGTTTTTGGTGATACCCTTTGGATTAACAAATGCTCCTGTAGTGTTTATGGATTTAATACATCTAGTGTTCGGCCCATACCTCGATTGACTTATGGTAATATTTATAGGCGACATTTTAGTCTATTCGAAATAAAAAAGGGAGCACGAAGAATATTTGTGAATCATCCTTCAAACTTTAAAAGAGCATAAGTTGTATGCCAAATTCAACAAGTGTGAATTTTGGCTGAACAAAGTGACCCTTTTGGGACGTTTAATGTCCCGAAATGGACTAAAAATAGACTCAGAAAAGGTTGAAGCAGTTCTCAACTGGAGGGCTGCTCACAAAACTAACCCAAAAAGATCAGCGATTTGGTTGGGACAACAATGTGAGAAAAGTTTTTTGGAGCTTAAAGGAAGATTAATAATAGCTCCAACACTCGCACTACCTGGCGAGTTAAAAGTATTTATTATTTATATTGATGCTCCAAAGGAAGGATTGGGATGTGTTTTAATGCAGAAAGGCAAAGTGATTGCTTACGCGTCAAGAAAGTTGAAAAATCATGAGTTGAATTATCTTACTCATGATTTAGAATTAGTAGGTGTAGTCTTTGCCTTAGCAAAATAGTGTCACTATTTGTACAGAGCTAAGATCGAAGTTTTTACTGACCATAACGGCTTAAGATATATTTTCAGTTAGAAAACTTGAATCTGAGAGAATGACAATGGATGGGGTTCCTAAAGGATTATGATTGTTAGAGTAGTGCCCCATAGCCAATTAGATTTGACTTTGTAATTACTACTTTTGTATAAGTAGTCTTATTTTTACAATATATAAAATGGCCATCTTCTTCATATCCTCGTAAATTGTTTCATCAACAATCGATATGGAAGAAGTCCTCTAGATCATATAAGGCTATGAGGCTAGATCACACATATGATGGTGATCATGAAACTAGTCTCTAGATGTCTTAATCTTAAACTTTTCAAGTCATAGAATTCTTCACACGAGGACATCTTAGATTTGGATAAACTTGCACTAACGATGCATAATTCAAGGAGTAGAATCGTTACCCCATTTTATGGGTAATCGATGTAGTTGACACCGATGTATGTTAGTAGGTACTTGTTAGAAGAACAAGGTTACTAAGAGACCCAATATAGAGAATTTAATGGGATAGCTGTAGTGGCATTAGGTGATAGATTATTCTCTATCTTACAATAGTGCATATAATTAGTCCTTAGACTTGAGGGATCATGGTAACCTTATAGTAGGTCCTTATTCTTTGATGTGCATTTCGATCACTGATTAGCAGATCGCATGAGATGCACGTTGGGTGCGAGCTATTGCGCATAAAGGTTTATGAGTTTCAAGAAAGGACTTGTTTTCTCGTCTTGATGAAAAAGTATATCTGCTATGTTTTCTATGATGATTCGATTCTAGAAAATCAGTAGAGTGTCACTTTAGAAAGGAGTTTCCAAAGTTGAGGACACAAAAAATAGATGTATAGTTATTGGGCTATTAGGGACGTTGAAAAGATCTTAACCCTAGGCTACAATCAAGAGATGAAAAATGGAGGGATCGTATTTACACGGCACGCGTACGTAGATGAGGTTCGCACCACAATTGATTCACCAATAAATTCGGCTCCATAGGCTTGTGGTTAAACATCGGCTATGGAGATTGAGTACTACAGAATTAATAGAGATTAATTCTATAGGTAATTAGTTAAATGGTTTAATTAATTATAAATCGTAAAGAGTTACGATCCCATGTCTAATTAATTGATGAATCTAATGGATCACACACCTTTCTCGATTTAATCACGGTATAAATTTAAGAAGAGATTCTTTAATTTGATTAGAGATAATCGCCTAAATTAGAATTAGTCAAATAAAGAGAGATTTTGACTAAAAGTCAAAATATTTGACCAAAGTCAAAATTGATCTTCTTGAATAGATTAATTTGAAGAGTCAAATTGTTCTAATTGAAATAATAGTTAATTTGATTCAATTAATTTCAATAGTTGAATTAATAAATTTAAGAAGATAAACTAAATTATAAGGGGAACAAATTTAAGTATTTAAAGTGAATTAAAATCTATGTAGTACTTTAATTAATTGGTTAATTAAAATGCCATATAGATTGCAACTTGGATGTCATCTAGGCTAAGATATTTTGAAGAGAAGAATCGAGATTCTTCCCTCCAAAACTACCTTGCCAACAAAGCATCCAAGTTAGCAAAAATCACACTTTAATTACCATGTGATAACCACCTCTCACACCTCCCATACAATTCGGCCACTTCATTTTTGAGATAGAAAATTTGAAAATTTTTCCCTCCAAGTTTTCTCTTTTTATCTTTTAAATTCTCTCTTAAATTCATACTTAGATTTAGTCTCTAACCTTAGATCTTGAGTGATAATCAAAGAGGAAAAGTGGATCGTCCATTAGAGGTGCGAATCTACTTGACATTGAAAATCAAAAGTTGATTAAATCATCTCACCTAACGGCATTGAAGCATTGGTGGAGGAAGATTTCGATTCTTCATCAATCCTTGGGAGTTTTGAAGATCTAATTGAAGAATTGAATTGGATACATCAAGAGTTGATGATGATCAAACCACTAGAGAAGATGAAGTGCTTGATCAAGGAAAGAAACAGGTTTCGGTCTCCTTGGAGAAGTATTTAACCTTGCTCAGATTGAAGCATCAAAAAGTTGGTTTCCTCTTCTTTAATCTAAATTCTAGGCTCATATGAGAATCCTATGAAGATTTAGGCATTAATTCATAGTGATGAATTATTATTTCCGCTACATTTAATTTTGTTTTAGCCTAATCTTCTCCTTCAAGTGGTATCAAAGCCAAATCATATGAGTTGGTTTTTAGATTCATTTAAACATTGATTTATGTGATAGATTGATGTTAAATCTAGTGATCTTAATTCAATCTACTAAGTTGGAGGTCACTATATCTTGTATGTGGCTTGGATCTATGTGAATTGTGTGATAATTGATGCTTCTATGTTAATTGCATGTTAGAGATTCAATATGATTGAATGATTGGAGTTGTTGGTGCTGATCTTGTGATTAGGTATGGAATTAATGTTAATTACTGAAATTAATTATGTTAAAATTGTTTTAAAACTCGTATGAGATCAATATACATGTATTATATTAGATCTAGTGTGATGCCCTAGGGTCCTAGGGCATCCGATTGTAGGTTTGGGATATTACTCAACATATAGGTTAGGAACTACAACCTCACACGACATATGACAAAAAAAATTTCATACAAACCAAAATAAAATTTAAATTTGTACAGTACATATTGTCAAGGGATATAACTATCTACATATCATTATTACAATATTAAACTTAGTTATAGGCAGAGGAAACAACAACTAATAGAAGCTATTCATACCCAAGTCTAAGGTACATCTAATCCTCAATTCTGTCTCTTTCCCAAGAATTCACAGAGAACTAATTCAAATTCAGGAGAAAATGCTCCACCTTCTCTCTACTTTCTCTCTCTAGAACGGAGTTTGACCTAGCTTAATCCCACCATTATTCTCGGATTACTGTTCATCGCTTGGCATTTTATGGGGTTTTTTGGGGTTTCCTGCCGCTGGGCGGCGGTGTTTTCTAAAAAAGTTTAATGTTCAATGAATCTTCTGAGGGG
>JACFYI010003482.1:25514-42411 GCA_014898755.1 Handroanthus guayacan | reverse complement strand
AGCACATTAAGTATGCTAGTGAGATACACATGCACTTGAAGGAGTTATACTCAATGCAAATGTGTTATGAATGTTGTAGCATCTCCAAGGAATAGTTTAGGGCACGAATGGTTGAGGGATCAAGTGTTCACAAGCATAATTTGAAAATGATTTCTTTAATTGAAAAGCTCGAAAAACTTGATATTGTCATAAATAATGATCTTTACATAGACTTGATCCTTCAATCATTGGCAAGCTCATTTGACTAATTTGTCATGAATTTCAACATAAGTAAACACGACGTGATGGCTAATGAGTTAGTTAATATACTTATCACGGCCGAGTCCACTATGAAGAAAGACAAGATGGTATTAGTTGCTTCAACTTCAAAGGCCCATAAGGGCAAGATGGGAAAAAGAAGAAAAAAAAGTTCTTCTTCTAAAGGGAAACAAGTTCCAAAATCATCAGGTAGAATAAAAAAGAAAGTTAATACTAAAGAGGACAAATACTTTTATTGTGAAGAAATTGGGCGTTGGAAAAGACATCGTAAGAAGTATTTAGCTTCTTTGAAAAATAGTATGTTTTTTGTTAAAGTTAACCTTTCGATTAACAACGATATATGGATATTTGATACCGCATGTGGTTCTCACCTTTGCAAGTCATTGCAGGGGATGTAAAGGCCAAGAAGGCTAAGTAGAGGAGATATGATCCTTAGGATGGGAAACAGTGCAAGAGTTGATACCGAAGCCTCATGCCTAGTTATTTTAGCATGTAATAATCAAAAGTTGGAATTGAATAATTGTCTCTTTATACCGTATTTATTGAAGAACATCATTTCCATCCCCGTGTTGAACAAAGAAAATTATGAATTTTATTGTAAGAATAAAAATTATTTTCTTTCTAAAGATGGTTCTTTAATTGCTACTAATACATTGACAAATGGACTTTACACCCAAGAATCTAACTGTACATTATTACAAATTTAACAAGAGAACAAAAGAAAATCGAATGACCATAACCAAGCATACTTGTGGCGTGCTAGACTTGGGCACATTTCTAAAAATAGGATAAGTAGGTTGGTTGCCTTAGGATCACTTTCTACAAGTAACATTAAGGAGTTATCGACTTGCGAGTCTTGTTTGAAGGGAAAAATGACTAAATCACTGTTTGTTGGACATCGGAACGTGCCACTAAACTGTTAGAATTTGTTTATACATATGTATGCGAGGCACTAAGAATTAGTGCTAGAGGTGGTTATAATTACTTCATCATGTTTACCAACAATTATACCCCATTTGGGCAAATTTTCTCGTGAAGCACAAGTTCGAAGCTTTTGAAATGTTCAAAATATATAAGAATGAAGTAGAAAAAAAAACTCAAATTAAGTATAAAAACTCTTCTATCTGATCGAGGAGGTGAATATTTGAGTGACGAGTTTCTTGGTTATCTAGAAGAGAATGGAATTCTCTCACAATGGACTTCTCTTGCTACACCACAGTTGAATGGTATGGCAGAACATAGAAACCGTACCTTGTTGGACATGGTACGATCTATAATAAGTTTGACAGATCTTTCTCTCTCATTTTGAGGCTATGCCCTCAAAACGGCAGCAAGGTTACTCAACATAGTACCTTCTAAATCGGTGCCCAAAACGCCACATGAGATGTGGTATAACTATAACGATCCAAAAAATTTTCCTAAATAAAGTTTAAAGTGAAAAAAGTTTCCTAATTGAATTTTTGAATTTTGATTCTTCTAATATGATTTTTATGATTTATAAACCATTAATTTTAATCTGTACACAATTTTTCAATGGTTTTGAGAAAAACTCTACTCGGTAATCGATTTTTCACCGATTTGAGATTTTTCGCTCAATTAAAAATATTCTATCACTTTTGAAAAATCTATTTTACACCTGAAAATTATAATATATATTATTTTAGTCCAAGAAGCAATTTTACTCCAAATTATAATCTAAAATCATATCCCAAAATTTAACCAAGTATGTAATTTCTTCTATACTATATTATATAACACAAACAACCAAAATACATATAAATATACATACATACAGCTGGCTACATATACACACACATTAGTCAAGATATTTCAATTTTTTTAAAATGAGAATGAACACCATCCAAGTATAATTCATGATTATACCAACTATGTATAATCCACAAATCCTTGACACCTTGTTCCAACAAACTCAAAATGACAATTGGATCCTCAATTTTCTTCTATAAACTTTTATACCATTTGCTAGCCATTTTTGCATTTGCCCGAGAGAGAAAGGGAGCAAAAAAAAATTTGAAGAAGAAAATTGATTTGATTTCAAGGAAATATAAGGGAAAATATTTTGTAAGCTCTTCCTCCATTAATATAGAAGTATATATGTATCTCTGTTTAGGATTTTATTAGGGTTTAAGTAGATTGAAGTATAGCTACTTATAGTTTCAAGTTTATAGGAAATTGAATTGGAATTTGGATTGATTTCACCTCCTTTTGGAGTAGCTATTAAGGTAAGAATTATAGCTCATCTTTTCCTTGAATCCTTTGCCATGGAATGGTAAATTCATTGTGAGTATGTTGCTTCACAATTTATGGACTGGAATTGATTGAATTCCATGGGAATTTCCTTAACTCTGGACATTTAATTCTATTGAATCCTTACTCTTCTTCTATGTTATTATTTTATTGAATATTATGAAGGTTTGGTGGAGTTGAAATCATGGACAAAATAGAGGTTTAAATACTAAGAAAATTCAAGAACACAAAATTTGCCAATTTTACAAAATTCTTCCTAAAACTTGAAAATTGAAAATCTCAATGATGACTAGAACAAACTCACTCTAATTTTTACATATTTTGAGGTCTGAATATATAAGGAAAAATATAATAAAAAATTATTCACGGTTACTGTTCACCGAGCGCGAATGCGCCCAGGGCAGTAGCTTGGGCCATTTTCTCCACTTCTGCGCCCAACTTTGTCCGCAAACGCGCCCAAGACAAAACCAAAAATCTTATTTTTTGACCTCATTTTTGCTATTTTAAGTCCATAATTTACTCTGTTAAACTTTCCTAAATCGGAACATATGAATTTCAAGTTTGAAAATTCGCTCTTGGTAGAGTGGTTGTCTGAAATTCGTTTATGCTTTAAAATCTTAATTCAGACGGCATTCCATTATGGTTAGAACCGATTGTGTGATTGTTTCGATTGAAAATTCAATTGAGAATGTCTGAACCTCGTTTGAACTTCAAAAATTTTAATTCAGACAAATCTTATTATTGTTGAAATTTATAGTGAGATCATTTTGTAGGCCTTGGGAAATCACAGGAAGGACGTTGGGCAGCATTGGGCCAACAACTGGTCTCCTGAAGGGTTTCCTATTTGTTTAGGTAGTTCTAAAGAGACCTGGGATAGGTTTTTCAAGGACTAACTTGTGACATGCGAACCATCGACAATTATGTTACACCATAACATTGGATGACCAACTCGAGTGGCCACTTGAGTATGAGATCTATGGAGGGACAAGGATATTGTGAATAAGTGGAGTTACAAGGGTGACAAACCCACCAAATAATCATTCTGCCTTTGCTATATAATTGTACATTACGTTTGTGCTTTTGAATTGCTTTATGCTCTTGCTGAGCTATTTGTTTGGGATTGTTATGAAATATGCTGTTGCCGAGCTATTCATTTTGATTGATATGAGATAATTACAATCGTTAAGCATATTTTGTCAAATTGATGAGCTTGTTGACTCTTTATTTCTTTTTGTTGGATTCCTTTGCTTTCTTACCGTTTTATAACTATAATACTTACTAAGTCAGTGGACTTAATCAATTATGCTATCATCTGTAGGTAATTGAGATTTGCGAAGCCTACTGAATGTAAATATGGATATATGTTTTGAATTTTGCTTTATAGTTAGAGATGGTGATGTATGGTTGCACATCCGAGTACATATATATTTTGTAATTACTAGAGATCCGAATGGGTGGCTTGTGACCACTTGTAACGCCCCGAATTTCAAGGGCATTTCGCCATGAGATCTGAAGTGCTACTCGCTGATGGATAATCATTCCAAAATCATCAGAAACTTAATGCATCAATATCATTCAAGCGAAATTTCATAAAACCCGTCAAACGATCCAAACTAATTCCCAAAATGTATAGCTACATAACAAACTGTCCAACATTATATAGAGCAATCTAACTTATCAATACAATCTAATATTCTATATAGTTCATGAGTCCAAAATCATGATGTCGATCCATAATACAAATCTAAGTCTAGAAGTTCCAAAACGATAGGTTAAACCAAAATATAATAGAGTTTACTATCCTAACCAAGCTATACAATCTATCCCGCTCCAATCAATCATTCGTTCACAATTTAAGAACCTACATGTTAAATAGGGTCATGAGTCCACTGAACCAGTAAAACTTATAGCATGCAGAAGAGAACAAGAGTTTCAAAGAACATGAGCATAATAAAAGATAGGACAAGAACGTGATTTGGATATCAAGCCAAGATATTAAAAAACGATCAATACACATATATACATATCTGAAACAATTATCACATTCGAGTCAATAGGCTGAAACAAGCTATTTGGTGGGTCTATCACCCTTATAACTTCAATAAAAATATTTTGCCTTACCTCTCCAACTCCCGAAAGAGCTCATTCATTCGAAACGCACAGCCAATGTACGTGCGTAGGATAGCACTTCAGAATTTTACCTCCAAAATTCATCCGAACTACTCGACCAATAGGAATTTTAAGGGTCCTAATCGACAATCCGATATTGTCCAGGTTCGGTCCCCAAGAAACTCCCTAGGGCCCACATTCATTAATTCGTATAGCTTAGGAAAGAAACGAACATTCAATAAACCAATAAGCCGATGAGGCATAACATTTTATGGCCAACAATATCACTAACATTTCAAATAGGCCAAATGTATTCAATCAATTGATCGCTTCGGAAAATGGACTATAGAGTAGTAGGATTACGTTTTAAAACTTGGTATTACGTTAAAATATTTGGATATGGACTCAATATATCGAGAAATAGGGTTTGAAAACTTGAGAAATAAAGTTAGAGCCTAAACTAGGCGCTTGGGAGCGCAAATGAGCGCTCGAGCACCCAAAACGCAAATTTTTGGACAGTGGACGGGTGCTTGGGCGCCGGTGAACAGTAATTTCTGCGCTTGGGCACTCACTCTTGGGTTTGAAATTTTTTTCTTTTAATTTTCTTTGAATTTTTGATTCAAAAATACATTTTTGAGGTTCTTATATGCGTAAAAATATTTATAAAACGTCATTCTGGGTTTTAGTATTAAAATTTTTTGAGTGATCATTTCAACCTCAAAATGTACGGTATTGTCCATATCCTTTGTTTCTAATCAAATTTTTAGTTCGTTTCTCCTCTTAGTCCATGGTCCATCATTCAAGTTCAATCCCAAGTATTGGTATATTGTTCGAGATAGTTCAATATGTTTTGGATTGATCCATATTCAAGAGTTTGAGCATGGAATAGCAAGAATAGCAATAACAATCAAAAGTTTACATGCTCATAGAACATCATGTATTCATTAACTCAAAGTATGATCGATTAATCAACAGAAAGCTGGAAACACATGCTCATGGAGAGGAGAATAAGCTATAAATCTTACCTTTAGGAGCTTAAATCCGAAAATGTGGTTGATCCAAGCTTATAATCATACCTATAACCATATATACATTTATTGACAAGTTCTAACCATTTCATTCCATAAACCATTCTAAAATACTAATCTTAAGAAGCTTACCAAGTGTCTAGGTTGAGTGTTCACCACCAAGTACTCCCTTGCTAAATCTGGTTTTGAAGAGAGGAAGAATGCAAGTTTTGCAAGATGTTTTAAGTGTTAAAATGTGTTGGAGAGAACTAAAATTTTTGCAAAATTCTTGTAAAGCATTGAGGCTTATTTATAGAGTGGTTTTGGTGGTCAAAATGAGAAAATCTTCAAGTGCAAGCCCTTCTAAACAATTACCAAAAGTTGGGGATAGGTTAGGGTGGCTATATGTGACAATATTGGATGGATATTTGATGGAAATCCCATCCTACTTTGCTACAAATGCTGCTGGATGGCTGGAGCTTTTTGCTTTAGATTTCCTTTCTTTTTTTCTTTTATTTTAAATTTCAATTGCTTGAATTTTTTGTCAAAATGAGTGGCTATAGGTTGGGTTATGTTTTAGCTTGAATTGTGCTTGTAATTTGGGTCATTTGTGCTAGTTTTTGGGTTGAGACGTGACCTGAAATTGAAATGTATTTGATTGAAATATTTTTGGGTGTATGAAACGTGTTTTGGTTTTAAAATGAAGTTTGATTTTGAAATCAAATAAATTTTCGATAAATCGATGATTCAAAATTTTTATTTTAGAGGAATTCTTGGGGTGTCACACCACTAGTACTCTAGTGTATGGTGATATTATGTAATTAAGTAAGTTAGTTTGAATAATGCAACAGCATAGATGATATCCTCTAATGGTTTTAGACAAGCTTATGTATAAATTTGCTATGTAATTTTCACTTTGAGATTTTTGGTTGTATGGTATTGCTCCGATAGAGGTCTGCCTGCCCACAAGTAGTGTTGCGGCCTAAGGACGGCCGCCCCTAGATCCTGGGGTGCCACAATAACAAAGCACTCTCGTATTCTTATTTAAAGGTATAGGGATCTCCTACCTACGTGAAGAGACTTGTGGGAGATAAGTTGGATGCTAAATCCACCTTATTTTGCGGGTTACCCCAAAGAGTTTGCGGGTTATTACTTCTATGATCCTACGAAACAAAAGGTATTTGTTTCGAGAAATGCCAGCTTCTTGGAGAAGGAATTTCTATTAGATAGAAAAGGCAAGATCGTGGAACTTGATGAAGTTCACAATCACGAAGAAAACCCACAACCAATAAAAGTAGATAACCTCAAACTACACAACTTCTCAAAAGATCTGAACGAATCTGGAGAGAGCCCGAAAGGTTCAAATTTCTTCATGAGACCAATCAATCAGATAGTGATCCGAAAATCTATGAGGAAACCATGTCAGACATGGACTCGACACACTACAACAAGCTATGCAATTCAAAATGTTCTCCATGTACTCCAATAAAGTTTGGACCTTAGTTGATCCACCAGAGGGTATAGTACCCACTGGATGCAAATGGATCTTCAAGTATAAGCTGGGGGTTAATGGAGAAGTTGTGACATATAAGGCAAGATTAGTGGCCAAAGGATATACTCAGTGATCAAGTATAGACTTTGAAGAAACTTTCTCGCTTGTTGCAATACCTAAGTCCATTAGGATTTTGTTTGCCATAATTGCATATCATGACTATGAGATATGGCAAATGGATGTGAAAACTGCTTTTCTTAATGGTAATCTTGAGAAAGATATTTATATTGAGCAACCAGAGGACTTCATATCTAAGGGAAGGGAGCAAAAGGTTTGCAAGCTCGGAAGGTCCATTTATGGACTTAAGCAAGCGTCTCGAAGCTAGAACATACGTTTTGATGAGACAGTTAAAGTTTTTTACTTCATTAAAAATGTGTATGAGCCTTGTGTGTAGAAGAAATATAGTTGGAGCTCGGTGCAGTTTTTAGTACTTTATGTTGACGACATCCTACTCATTGAGAATGATGTAGGAACATTAGAGTATACTAAAGTATGGTTATTTACATAATTCTCCATGAAAGACTTGGGAGAGACATCTTTTATATTGAAAATATGGATCTATAGAGATTGATCGAAAAAATTGCTAGGGCTCTCTCAAAGCCCATATATAAACAAAATACTAAAGCGGTTTAGTATGGAAAAATCCAAGAGTTCCTCCCCATGAGACATGGACTACATTTCTCCAAGTCTATGGCCCCAAAGACGAAAGAAAAGAGACGTAGAATGTCTGACATACCTTATGCCTCTACTATAGGAAGCATAATGTATGCAATGCTATGTACGAGAAAGAATATAGCGTATCCTCTAAGAGTTACAAGCAAGTTTCAATCCAATCCCAGTGAGAATCACTGGACTGCCGTAAAAATAATTCTTAAATACTTAAAAAGAACTAACGAATTGTTTCTCGTTTACGATGATGGAGAATTAAAACTAGAAAGGTTTTTGGATTCTAACTTTCAATCCGATGTAGATGACAGCAAATCCATTTCAGGATTTATATTTTGCCTTAATGGTGGCGTGGTAAGTTGAAAGAGTTCCAAGCAAGATACCACAGCCAATTCAACCACTGAGATTGAATATATGGCAGCATCGGATGCTGCAAGAGTTGGATGTAGTTCTTAGCATGGTCGAGCCAGTTGTCATCTTCTATAGCAATAATGGGGCCATCACGCAAACAAAAGAGCTAAGATCTCATCAGCGATCCAAACACATAATGAGCCATTATCACTTGATCCAAGAGATCATTGATACAGGTAACATAAGAGTGGAACACGTTGCCTCAAAAGATAATATAGCTGATCCACTAACAAAGTCGCTTATCCAAAACGTTTATGAGAGACATCTTGAGAAGATAGGCCTAAGGACTATGAGAAATTAGTTTTAGGGTAAGTGGGAGATTGTTAGAGTAGTGCCCTGCAACCAATTAGATTTAGCTTCATAATTACTGCTCTTGTGTAAATAGTCTGATTTTTGTATAAAATGGTCATCTTCTTTATATCCTCGTAAATTATCTCATCAATAATCGATATAGAAAAATTCTCTAAATTATATAAGGCTATGAGACTAGGTCATGCATATGATAATGATCATGAAACTAGTCTCTAGATGTTTTGATCTTAAACTCTCTAAGTTATAAAATCCTAGATACAAGAACGTCTTGGATTCAGATAGACTAGCACTAACAATGCATAATTCAAGGAGCTAAATCATTATCTTGCTTTATGGGTAATCGATATAGTTGACACTGGTACATGTTAGTGGGTACTTGTTAGAAGAACAAGTTTACTAAGAGACCCAATATAGTGAATTCCATGAGATAGCCGTAGTAGCATTTCATGATGGATTATTCTCTATCTTTCGATAGTACATATAATTAATTCTTAGACTTGAGGGACCATGGTAACCTTATAGTAGGTTTTTGTTCTTTAATGTGAGTCTCGATCACTTATTAGCAGATCACATGAGGTGCACATTGAGTGCAAGCTATCTACGTATAGAGGTTTGTGAATTCCAATAAAGGATTCGTTTCCTTGTCTTGATGAATGAGTATATCACTTATGTTTTCTATGATAATTCGATTTAAAAAAATCATTGTAGTATGCCGGTTTGGAAAAGAGTTTACAAAGTTAAGGATACAAACGAATCAATTATAAGAATAGATGCATAGTTATTGGGATATTAGGGACGCCAAAAATATCTTAACTTTAGGCCACAATAGTGAGATGAAAAACGGAGGGATCGTATTTGCAAGGTACACCTAAGTAGATGAGGTTCGTACCACAATTAATTCACCAATAAATTGGCTCCATAGGCTTGTGGTTGGACATTGACTATGGAGATTGGGTACATAGAATTAATGGTTGGTAATTAGTTAAATGGCTTAATTAATTATAAATCGTAAAGAGTTACGAGTTCATATCTAATTAATTGATGAACCTAATAGGTCATATGACTTTCTTGATTTAGTCACGGTATGAATTTAAGAAGAGATTCTCTAATTAGGTTAGAGATAATCGCCTAAATTAGAATTAAGCAAATAAAGAGAGATTTTGACTAAAAGTCAAAATATTTTACCAAAGTCAAAATTGATCTTCTTGAATAGATTAATTTGAAGAGTCAAATTATTCTAATTGAATTAACAGTTAATTTGATTCAATTAATTTCAATAGTTGAAATTAATTCAAGAAAATAAATTAAATTAGGATGGAAATAAATTTAGGTATTTAAAGTGAATTAAAATTTATGTAGCACTGTAATTAATTAGTTAATTAAAATACCACATAGATTACAACTTGGATGCCATGTAGGCTAAGATATTTTGAAGAGAAGAATCTAGATTCTTCCCTCTAAAACTACCTTGCCCACTAAGTATCCAAGTTGGCAAAGATCACACTTTAAATACCACATAATAACCACCTCTCTCACCTTTCATGCAATTCAGCCACTTCATTTTTTAGATAAAAAATCTAAAATGTTTTCCCTCCAAATTTTCTCTTTTCACCTTTTAAATTAATTTTTGTCTTAGATTCGTATTTAGATCTAACATCTAACCTTAGATCTTGAGTGATAATCAATGAGGATGAGTGGATCTTCCATTAGAGGTGCAAATCTACTTAAGATTGAAAATCAAAAGTTGATCAACATCACCTCACCTCATGGCATTGAAGCATTGGTGGAGGAAGATTTCGATTCTTCATCAATCCTTGAGAGATTTGAAGATCTAATTGAAGAATTAGATTGAATACATGAAGAGTTGGTAAAGATCAAACCATTGGAGAAAATTAAGTGCTTGATCAAGGAAGGAAACAAATTTCGATCTCCTTAGAGAAGTATTCGGCCTTGCTTAGATTGATGCATCAAAATGTTGGTTTTCTCTTCTCTAATCTAAATTCTAGGCCCATATAAGGATATTATGAAGGTTTAGGCTATAACGCCCCAGGTCCTAGTGCACTTCCGCCCTAGTTTCCAGGACATTATTCAGAATCATAAGTAGTTAAACTAAATGCTAAAGTCAACATGAACATAATTATATAATATATTCAAAGCTTATCTTAGCGCATAATACACATCAAATGTACATTGTTGTCTTACAACCCATAGTTACAATATTTCAAAAGTTCTAATAAAAAAGCCAACTACTGTACATAAATAACTATAAATTATCCTAACTATTACAAAAAAGGTCCCTCACCAATATATTCAACATAAACTAACATATGGGTAACGATAGCCGCCTTATTTGGCAAATTTACTTACCTACACATGTAGCGAAATTAAATAATTCGAGAGACTTAGTAAAGATCATGATGAATGGCAAGAGAAATTAGGAATCAAGGAATAACAGGTAGGAGTACAATCGATCATTAATGATAAAATTTTGACATCCTGACAAAACAATCAATTCAATTCAATACAATCATAAATTCGAAAATTCAATTCATAAAGCCAATGTCAGAATCCAGAGTTCAAATCATGATATGAATGCCAAAATCATGTACAGTTGAAATAAATATTTGGTAGATCTGTTACCCTTATAACTTCAATAAAATATTATTCTTATTCCTCCAAACCCTCTCTGAATAGTTATTCAAGAGGATATAAAACCACATTTGAGTAGTTACTCATAAGAATATTAATAGGCACAGCTGCAACGCCGCGATCAACCATGAGCCTAAGATTAATTCCTCGAAAACCTACCTTCAGGCTTCCTTAGAATTACCCAATATTAGGGAAGCCTCCAAGGTTGAGATCAATGATCATTATTGCCCCAGTCTTTTCCCCTAGAGTTCTCCCCAGGCCCAACATTTATGTATTAGGATTATCAATAGATAATACGATTTGAAACATCTAAGATTTCACAATACTAGATTAAATTCGAGGGCTCAAATACAAGAAAATTTAAGAATTCAAACCAAGAGTATAAAGATTCTATGTGGATCATCAAATTAGATGTAGAGGTCATAGGATGTAGTTTTGAAGATTATTTTGATGAAAAACACTAAACAAGTAGGATTTCGTGTGTTTCTGGTACGGCAGTAACTAGAGTTGACCCATGATTCTGCCGTTAACCAGAGTTGGTTTGACATGTTTGGTTTTAAAGAATTTTCTAGGCAAATTCCTTAATAAATTTCAAGGATTCTTGATTCTATCATCACCTACACTTAATAAGGTTTCTAATTCACATTTTTGGGGTTGATTTGGTGAAGAAAAGAGTAGTTTTCAACGACTTGAAATGGGGAGATATGTTAGGCCATAAGTCAGTGTATCCTCAGATACCTGAGAAAACTGACAAGTTCGAATCAAATAGTATTTTTGGTCTTTTTCCTTCATGGACTATGACGTCCCCCGAAATTTCGAGGATTTGCGGACCCGAGACCCGAGGTGCATCACTCGCATTCTATTCTATACAATCTAAATCCAATTCAGAAATTCAAACACAATAATTCAAACTAACTTGCACAAAACCGTCATTAGATTCAAGCTAAGAATCATAACTTAGTATTACATTCCAAGAGTTGAATACATAAGGCAATCTAACTTAACATTACATTCCGTTGTTCTATACATGCCATAAGTTCAAAACATAATGTTCATACCAAATGCTAACTAAGTCCAAAAGTGGTAAATTCAAACCAAGATACGATTAGGGATGTCAAAACCAAAATAAGTTATGCTATCTTTTACAAGCTTCAATCATTCAATTATTCACGTTCCTGGAACCTACATGTTAAATAGGGTCACGAATCCACTGACCCAGTAAAATTTATAGCATGCAGAAGAGAGTAAGAGTTTCAAAGAACATGAACATATCAAAATCAATACAAGAATGTGATACGGATAACAATTGTGACATTCAAGATAATCAATATATGCATATATTATCACATTCAAGTCCATAGGCTGAAACAATCTTTTGGTAGGTCTATCACCCTTATATCTTCAACATATACTTTTCGCCTTATACCTCCGACTCCCGAAAGAGTACCATTCAATCAAGAAGCACAACCGATATACGTGCTTAGGGTAGTGTTTCAGAATTCTACCTCCAAAATTCATCCGAACTACCCAACAATTAGGGGCTCGAGGGTCCTAGTCAACAGTCTGATACTGCTCGAGTTCGTCCCCAAGAAATCCCCACATGGGTCCCAATCAATCAATCATATGGCTTTAGAATGAAATAGGCAATCAATCAATCAATCAAGAAGCCGGCAATGTATAACGTTCTAAGGCCGCGATATCAATAACATTTCAATAGGCCAAAATGGATTCAATCAATCGATCATTTTGAAATTCGACCATAGACTTGTGGGATTACATTTTGAAACTTTATATATCGTTATAAAAATTGGATACGGACTCAAGATACCATGAAATAGGGTTTGAAAACTCAATATGTCAAAATTGGACCCAGATTGGGCGCTTGGGCGCATAGACGGGCACCTGAGCGCCCAAAACGCAAACTTTTGCTCGAAGCTGGGTGTTTGGGTGCCCATATGGGCACATAGGCACAGTGAATAGTAATTTCTGCGCGGTTGGGCGCCCAAGCAATAGTATATAGTTCAAGATAGTTCGATAAGCTTTGGATTGACTCGTATTCAAGACTTTAAGCATGGAATAGCACGAATAGCACAATAATCACAAGTTCACATGCTCATAGAATATTCAATAACGCAAAGCATGCTCGATTAATCAATGGAAAGCTGGAAACACATGCTCATGGAGATGGAAAGTTGTTATAAATCTTACCTCTTATCGCTTATATTCGAAATGTGGTTGAACCAAGTCTAGAATCGACACCTATAACCACATATATATATTTATGTCAAGCTCTATGAATCATATCACAAACCATTCTTAAATCTCAAGACTAAAGTCTACTTACCAAGTATTTGGACGAGAGTTCACACCGCTTAGAATCCCACAAACTAATCGATTTTTTTCTCTTGCAAGGAAGAAATGATGCAAATGAAATTTTTCTAAATGTTTAAGTGCTTGAGAGTTCAGCAGATTTGAAGCACCTAATATGACTTATATATAGAGGCCAATTGGGTTCAAAATAAGACAATAAATAAGTTAACGCCCCCTAAAATAATTTCCAAAAGCTAGAAGATTGATGTGTGGGCTATTTGACAACATAGGAATGGATGGATGGGACATCCATGGCTGCTGGAGAGGGCTAGATGGCTGCTGCTTTTCCATCCGATTTTCCTTTGCTTTTTCCTCAATTTTGAATTTCCAATTTGGTCAACAATTGTGGCTAGGTATTGGGTTGGGTTTTGGCTTGTTTGGGCTCGTTTTTGGGTCAAGACATGACGTGGAATGAAAACGTATCAATTCACAATCATTTAGAATGCAAAACGTGTTTTGGTTTTAAAATGATGCACAATTTAAAAATCAAATAAGTTTTTGACAAAACGACAATTTAAGAATTTTATTTTGGGAATTCTCGGGTATTACACTCTCCCCCTCTTAAAAGAATCTGGCCCCCAGATTCATACCTTATTCGAACAGATGCGGATACTTGTTCCGCATTTCGTCCACATTGAACTCCAAATCTTTCCTACGCTTATCAACATAGCTCTTCTGGCGATCCTTAGCCGTTTTCATATTCCTCTTGATGACCTAGACCTTATCTATTACTTCTTGGATTATCTCAGGCCGTAATGCATCTTTTTCTGAGCTCGAGGTGCTCTTGATCTCCTCTATATCCCAATGGAGGGGTGATCGGCATTTCCTACCATATAGAGCCTCATAGGGAGCCATTTGAATCGAGGCCTGGTAGCTGTTATTAGAAGCAAACTCTACTTGAGGTAGGTGCCTGTCCCAATTTCCTGAAAAATTCAGAACACATGCACGAAGCATATCCTTTAGTGTCTGAATCGTCCTCTCCGATTGTCCATCAGTCTGGGGGTGTGCAGCAGCACTGAACAGTAACTCTGTCCCCGGATGTCCTTGTAAGCTTTTCCATAGCCTCGCTGTGAACTTAGAATCCCTATCAGAGACGATACTTTAAGGAATCCCATGTAATCTTATGATCTCCTTTATGTAAATCTCAGTGAGCTTCTCAATATTATACTGGGTCTTAACTGGTAGAAAATGTGCCGATTTGGTAAGTCTATCTACCACGACCCAGATGCTGTCACATCCACTTCTTACCAAAGGTAGACCTGTCACGAAATCCATCGTGATCTGTTCCTATTTCCAATTTGGAATTAGGAGCGGCTGCAGCTTTCCAGATGATCTCTAGTGTTCTGCCTTCGCCAACTGGCAGGTCAGACATTTCTGAACGTACTCAATTACATCCTTCTTCATTCCATCCTACCAAAACTTTTGCTTTAAATCCTTGTACATTTTTTGTTCCTCCAGGATGTAATAAATACTTGGTCTGATGTGCTGCAGATAGCACTCTTTCCCTTATCTGTATAGGAACTATAATCCAATCCCTGAATCGTAATAACCCTTCAGTGTCAATCCTAAAATCAGGTTTCATTTCTCTCTTTAGTTTTTGAACCCATTCATCTTCTCCTTGGGTTCTTAGGATCGCACTATACATTTCTGGGTAGATGCTCATGCTCGATAACTTTCCTTTACGACTCAGAGCATCTGCAATGACATTTGCTTTTCCTGGATGATAAGTGAGAGTGAAATCATAATCTTCCAGTAATTCCATCCACCGTCATTGTCTTGGATTCAGGTTCTTCTGGCTAAAGATATGTTTTAGGCTCTTGTGATCTGTGAATATTTCTACCTTGGCTCCATACAGGTAGTGACATTATTTTGCTAGGGCAAAAACCACTGCTACTAGCTCTAAATCATGAGTGGGATAGTTCACCTCATGATTTTTCAACTTTTGTGATGCATACGTAATCACCTTGCCATGCTGTATCAGAACATAGCCTAATCTTTCTTTCGAGGCATCTGTATACACAGTAAACTCTCCTGACCCATCGGGTAGTGCGAGTATAGGAGTTGTTGTCAATCTTTTCTTCAACTCTGCAAAACTCTCCTCATGTTGTTTGTCCCAAACAAACTTCTTATCCTTCTGGGTCAGTTTAGTGAGTGGTCCAGCCAATTTGGAGAAATTCTGAATAAATTTTCGATAATATCTAGCTAATCCAAGGAAACTTCTTATTTCAGTGACCGTTGCAGGTCTTTTCCATTTATGGACCGCTTCAACTTTTTCTGGGTCGACTTCTAATCCATTCTTCGATATGATATGACCCAAAAAAGTCACTTTGTCAAGCCAAAATTTGCACCTACTAAATTTAGCGTATAACTTATGCTCCTTCAAAGTTTGAAGAACAATTCTCAAGTGTTCTTCATGTTCATCTTCAGATCTGGAATAGACTAGAATATCATCGATGAAGATCACGGCGAAGCGATCGAGGTATGGGGTGGAACACTCGATGCATCACATTCATAAATGTTGTAAGAGCATTGGTCAATTCAAATGGCATAACCACGAATTCAAAATGCCCATATCAAAAATTAAATGCAGTCTTTGATATGTCTACTTCCCGTATCTTTAATTGATAGTACCCTTGTCGTAAATCCAACTTAGAATAGACAGGTGATCCCTGAAGATGATCAAACAGCTCGTCTATGTGAGGTAGGCATACTTATTCTTGATGGTCACTTTATTCAGTTCTCTGTAGTCAATGCACATTCTAAGTAAACCATCCTTCTTCTTCACAAATAAGACCGGAGCTCCCCAAACCGATGAGCTCGGTCTTATGAAATTCTTGTCCAGCAGCTCTTGCAACTATTCCTTAAGCTCTTTCAATTCTGCTAGTGCCATTCTATAGGGAGTCTTAGAGAATGGCGCTACCCCTGAAATTATTTCAATCACAAATTCAATCTCTCAATCCGAGGGTAGTGAGCTCAACTCCTCTGGAAACACCTCAGGAAATTCCTTAACCATCTTAACATCCTTCAGTTCAAGCCTGTCCTGAGGCTTATTAATAAGGTAAGCCAGAAATCCTTGTCCACCTCTTTTAATTATTTTTCTGGCCTTCATTGCTGAGATGATGGACACACCATCATTCACGTTTGAACTTAAGGTACCAACTCCTACTCCGGTACCTAATTTGACTATCTTGGCGTAACAATCAACTACTGCTTGATGTTTGAACAACCAATCCATTTCTAAGATAAGATTGTAGTCTTGGATTGGTAATTCTATCAATTCAGCACTAGAGTTCTG
>JACFYI010003482.1:9579-20515 GCA_014898755.1 Handroanthus guayacan | reverse complement strand
AAAAAAAAAAAAAAAAAAAAAAAATTCTAACTCCCAAACTTTTCTAGCACTTAGACCACATACATGCATCTTTTTCTTTGCCTTCAAAAATCGATTTGTGGCTTGAGGAGGATCCAAGGTAGTGTGAGCTCATCTTAAACTCTAAATAAGTGGCTTTAGATTCATGTTTAAGGATTGTTAATAGTATGATATATAGAACTTGATTTGAGCTTGTATATATATGGTCATCGGTGTTGATTATAACCTTGGATCACTCTCATTTTTGGGATTAAGCTCTTAGAGGCAAGACTTATGGCTTCCTTGATCTTCTTACGAGCATATGTGTCTAGTTCTCTCATTGAACGAATAAGCATGAGCTATTGTTTATGTTGATCTTCATTGAAATATTATGAGCTTATATTGTTACCATTAATGTTCCTTGCCGTTTATAAGTCCTATTCCATGATCATGTAAACCCAAAGCTTAACAAATCCTCTTGACATCTATACCTATACTTTGGGTCCAGTTTTGAACAACGAACCGTGGACTAAGAGGGGTAATGAACTAAGAACGATTTAAAACGAGAGATATGGACTAAAACCTTATTTTCGACTTGAAAATGATCTTTCGAAAATTCTCAAAATCAAAAATAAGATTTATAAATGTTATTACATCTAAGAATATCTCAAAAATATGTACTTGGAGCAAAAATGACAGATTTGAAATAAAAATGAAAAAAAAGAAGTGACATATCACTTTTGAAAAATTAAGTTTAGTACTTTCTTTAATTTTTTAAAAATGGTTAGGCTTAGAATTTTGTAAAACATGCTTTACAGAAGTTCTAGAGAAAATTATGAAGAATTCCCAGATTTAAAAAAAAAAATTACTATGCACGGTACTGTTCATGACAAGGCTGTGCGTGAATAGTGCTGCGGTCGCGCCCAGACCAGAAAGTTGCGCCGTTTGGCGCGAGCGCGCCCATTTTTAAGCGTGGTCGCGCCTGAGACAGCCCCTAAAACTTCTAATTTTGTGGTTTATGCTATTTTAAACTTATTTTTCACCTCATTTCATCGATTTAAACCCTATAACCAAATCAAATGAGTTTTAAATTTAACGTTTATTTTCAAAGGATTATTTTCTTAACCTAAGATATGATTCGGATGAGTTTTGAATTTGATATTTGTTTCCTATTGATTTTGACCATATTTAATCCCTCTAAATATGTCTATGACTTCGAAATGAAATCTCCCTAGTCCATAGCTAAAATTCCAAAATCGATTCATTAGTTTGAATTTATTAATCGTTTGAATTCCTGCCCGAAATGGCCACATGTTCGATATGTTCTGATATATTCGAAATGCTCTGATACGTTCATTGTGTTATGATACAATCTGTTCATTTTCAAACCTAAATATTTGTATATATGTTGGATAGGCCAGATGGGCCCTGGAGGTAGGGTCCTGAAGAATTACGTACGAGACTCGTGGTCGACCGTGTCACGGTGGCTGTGTCTCGTATACGTATGACTCTCCTTGAGCTTCAGCTCGGAGTTGTATGTTCTGACTCTCCTTGAGCTTCGGCTCAGAGTTGTACGTTTATGACTCTCCTTCAGCTTTGGCTCGGAGTTGTATGTTTTGACTCTCCTTGAGCTTCGGCTCGGAGTTGTATGTTTTGACTCTTCTTGAGCTTCGGCTCGGAGTTGTACATTTATGACTCTCCTGAAGTTTCGGCTCGGAGTTGTATGTTTTGACTCTCCTTAAGCGCCTGCTCGGAGTTGTAAGTGGAGTGATAAGAGTGACAGACCCACCAAATGTTTGAACCAGCCTTATATGTTTTATTGATATGAATGTGACATATGACTTATGATATCCGTTCATTCTATTCGTTCGATTGTTCTGAAATATTATATGAGGTCACATTCACGCTTTTCTTTCTTGATATGTCCATCGTTGAATCTTGTACTCCACTCCCATGCTATAAGTTTTACTGGGTCAGTGGACTCATAATTCCATAAACATCATGTAGGTTCTTGACCGTGGATTGAGTGATTGACGTCCCGTGTTAATATCTAGTGTTCTCTTTGAAATTTATGTCTATAAGCATGTATCTAGGAATGATGAACATTTAGATTTATGATTCCTTAGGAATGTATAGATTGCCAGCTTGTAATAGTTAGGATATTCGGATGTAATATTTCGGTTTAGTTAATTCCTGTTTTTGGACGGCTTCCTGTTAGAGTTTCTGTTTCCCTTTAGGAGATGTAATTATGAATGTTTTGGTTTAGATAGCCCTCGTTTGTAATACGACTAAGTTTCTCGTAATTTGGGCCTTATAATGTATTTTGAAAATTTCCAGCCTGTATTTTGGAAATCTGGATGGTTAAGTTATGAAAATTATCTTTTGAAAATTCTGTTTATGGTTTTAGTTAAGTTCCGTAAGCAAGTAGCACTTCGGATTTCAGGACGGAATGCACTGAAATCCGGGGCGTTACAGGTGGTATCAGAGCTCTCGGTTTCTTTTGGAAAGAACCCGGGCTACACTGGAACTAAATCCTTGGGATAAGAATCATTTTGAACTATTTTGTAGATTTGAACTAAATTAAGTTGTGATCATTTGGATGGTGGGTAATGCTTAAATGTATCGAATTGCGGTTGGGAGGCCTACCAATTTGCGAACCGCTATAATTACGCATTACCCATTTGATTTTAGAAACTAAGATAGGCACAAACATGTTGTTGAAGTTGCTTTACGGTAAATATTGACCCTAGTAACCTTAAGAAAAGACTAATGGAGGAAAAAAGCTTTGGTATATTGATGGGCCTAGAGTTTTGGAAACCCTAGTATTTAGATAGAGTCATTATTAGATCTATAATTTTACTAGCCGTACGTGATTGTTGGTAATGTCGAAAATGATTGGAGTGGTTATCCAAAATGAAAACAAGGAGATAAGGCATCCAGAGGAGAATCCTAATCAAGTTAAGATTTGTTAGAGGTTGAAGTATTGAATATACCTACATATGTATGTGTAAGGGACTTAGGTGCATAAGTATCGTAAGTGGCAACCTCAAATAAGCTAAATTTTGTAGAGCCTAGTGGTGATTATGATGATGGAAACTAGGCATGATATGGTAGTGGTTAGGTGAATTAGTAACCAGGCTTTTGGCTGATTATGAGGAATATTTTGAACCTAATAAACATCGGATTTTAGTATTGCCGATCTTAAGCCGTGATAGTTTATCTTGTGGCGAGAGGATTATGAACTTCAGAGATGATGGAATTTTGGATTGACACTTAGAAATCTCATAAACCAATATTCGATAAATATGGCATCAAGAATAGAAATCTCAACGAACGAACTCCAAAGATAATGCAATAGGTCAAGATGAGTTTTATTCAAGAAATTAAGGATACCAGAAAACCCAAGAGATGCCACGTAAGAGAACGAAGGATGGACTCTACGCAAGGGTTGGAAAGTAATACCTTAGTCAAAGATTTTCATGCCAAGCTTTATCTAGCCCTAGAGCTGTGCATTTTTTTTATATCGCCTATGTGTTCCAGGCCAATAGGTTCGACTTGAAATTTGATGAAATCTGGTATGAAATTTAGGACATATAAGAGGACCGTACAAAACGTGCATTAGGTATCCAAATACTCTAATGATTATAAAGAAATAGGAATTTGTCGCTTGCCTTACCAAACTACCCACCCAAAGTGGTCTTATGTATGTAAAGCGATCGTTCGAATCCTATATTTCTAACCCAAGAATTTAGGAAATGAAGGATACTCTAAGTTAAGATCTTCTGGAACATTATTGGGAAATAGATATCCCTACCTGTTCGTATAGAGAAGAGAATCTAGGGACCAGATTTTTTTAATCATTATTTTTTCCCCTAAAATGAAATTTTTGAATCATCATTTTTTCGAAAATTCATTTGATTAAAAATCACAACCATCGTTCTGAAATCAAAATATGTTTCATGCATCCAAACGATTTTTAAGCAACCAAATTCCGTTTTCTCGTCACGTTTCAACTCACATAAGCGCTGATTTGTATTTAAACAAGCCCCAAAACTTAGCCAAAACATTAGCCACTATTGTTGACCAAGATTGAGCATCTTTGAGTTCAAAATAAGAGAAAAGAAAAAGAAAATGAAAGCAAAAATGGAAGCTGCTGCTGCTAAAAGAAGTGATGGTCTAGCCATTACCATTCCATCCATCCATCTATCCTAATGTGTCAAGAAGCCACCCTACAACCACCACTAGACCTTGGTAATTATTTGAGGGGCCTAAGCTTTGAAAATGTTATATTTTGGCCCCAAGTTCCTCCTATAAATAAGTCTCCATTGATCATAAGATTTCTGCAAAAAAAAAAAAAAAAAAAAATTCTAACTCCCAAACTGTTCTAACACTTAGAACACATACATGCATCTTTTTCTTTGTCTTAAAAAATTGATTTGTGGCTTAAGGGAGATTCAAGGTGGTGTGAGCTCATCTTAAACTCTAAATAAGTGGTTTTAGATTCATGTTTAAGGATTGTTAATAGTATGATTTATAGAACTTGATTTGAGCATGTATATATATGGTTATAGGTGTTGATTATAAGCTTGGATCACTCTCATTTTTGGGATTAAACTCTTAGAGGTAAGACTTATGGCTTCCTTGATCTTCTTATGAGCATATGTTTCTAGTTCTCGCCTTGAATGAATAAGCATGAGCTATTGTTTATCTTGATCTTCATTGAAATATTATGAGCTTATGTTGTTACCATTATTGTTCCTTGCCGTTTATAAGTCCTATTCCATGATCATTTAAACCCAAAGCTTAACAAATCCTCTTGACATCTATACCTATACTTTGGATCGAGTTTTGAACAATAGACCGTGGACTAAGGGGAGTAATGAACTAAGAACGATTTAAAACGAGAGATATGGACTAAAACCGTATTTTCGACATGAAAATGATCTTTCGAAAATTCTTAAAATCAAAAATAAGATTTATAAATGTTATTACATCTAAGAATATCTCAAAAATGTGTATTTGGAACAAAAACAACAGATTTGAAATAAAAATGAAAGAAAAGAAGTGACATATTACTTTTGAAAAATTAAGTTTAGTACTTTCTTTAATTTTTTAAAAATGGTTAGACTTAGAATTTTATAAAACATGCTTTACAAAAATTGCAGAGAAAATTATGAAGAATTCCCAGATTAAAAAAAAGAAATTACTGCGCACGGTGCTGTTCACGGCGCGACTGGGCGTGAACAGTATCGCGATCGCGCCCAAACCAGAAAGTTATGCCGTTCGGCGTGAGTGCGCCCATTTTTGAGTGTGGTCGCGCCCGAGACAGCCCCTAAAACTTCCAATTTTGTGGTTTATGCTATTTTAAACCCGTTTTTCATATTATTTCATCGATTTAAATATTTTCAAACAATTATTTTCTTAACCCTATACCCAAATCGAATGAGTTTTAAATTTAACGTTTATTTTCAAAGGATTATTTTCTTAACCTAAGATATGATTCGAATGAGTTTTGAATTTGATATTTGTTTCCAATTGATTTTGACCATATTTAATCCCTCTAAATGTGTCTATGACTTCGAAATAAAATCTCTCTAGTCCATAGCTAAAATTTCAAAATCGATTCATTAGTTTGAATTTATTGATTGTTTGAACTCCTGCCCGAAATGGCTATATGTTCGATATGTTTTCGTATGTTCGAAATGCTCTGATACGTTCATTATGTTATGATACAATCTGTTCATTTCCAAACCTATTTATTTGTATATATGTTGGATAGACCGGATGGGCCCTGGGGGTAGGATCCTGAAGGATTACGTACGAGACTCGTGATCGACCATATTGCGGCGGCTATATCTCGTATACGTATACGAGACACAGCCACCGTTCTGCGGTGGCTGTCTCTCGTATACGTATGACTCTCTTTTGAGCTTTGGCTCGGAGTTGTATGTTCTGACTCTCCTTGAGCTTTGGCTCAGAGTTGTACGTTTGTGACTCTCCTTGAGCTTCGGCTCGGAGTTGTACGTTAATGACTCTCCTGGAGCTTCGGCTCGGAGTTGTATGTTTTGACTCTCCTTGAGCGCCTGCTCGGAGTTGTAAGTGGAATGATAAGGGTAACAGACCCACCAAATGTTTGAACCAACCTTATATGCTTTATTGACATGAATGTGACATATGACTTATGATATCCGTTCATTCTATTCGTTCGATTGTTCTGACATATGACTTATAATATCCGTTCATTCTATTTGTTCGATTGTTCTGACATATGACTTATGATATCCATTCATTCTATTCGTTCGATTGTTCTAAAATATTATATGAGGTCACATTCATGCTTTTCATTCTTGATATGTTCACCGTTGAATCTTGTACTTCACTCCCATGCTATAAGTCTTACTGGGTCAGTGGACTCATGATTCCATAAACATCATGTAGGTTCTTGATCGTGGATTGAGTGATTGATGTCCCGTGTTAATATATGGCGTTCTCTTTGAAATTTATGTCTATAAGCATGTATCTAGGAGTGATGAACGTTTAGATTTATGATTCCTTAGGAATGTATAGATTGCCAACTTGTAATAGTTAGGATATCTGGATGTAATATTTCGGTTTAGTTAATTCCTGTTTTTGGACGGCTTCCTGTTAGAGTTTCTGTTTCCTTTTGGGAGATGTAATTATGAATGTTTTGGTTTAGATAGCCCTCGTTTGTAATACGACTAAGTTTAGCTGGTAATTTGGGCTTTGTAATGTATTTTGAAAATTTCCAACCTGTATTTTGGAACATCTGGATTGTTAAGTTATGAAAATTATCTTTTGGAAATTCTGTTTATGATTTTAGTTAAGTTCCGTAAGCAAGTAGCACTTCGGATTTCGGGGCGGAATGCACTGAAATTCGAGGTGTTACAATGTATTCAATAACACGAAGCATGCTCGATTAATCAATGGAAAGCTGGAAACACATGCCCATGGAGACAGGAAAACGCTATAAATCTTACCTCTTATCGCTTATATCCAAAATGTGGTTGAACCAAGTCTAGAATCGACACCTATAACCACATATATACGTTTGTTTCAAGCTCAATGAATCATATCACAAACCATTCTTGAATCTCAAGACTAAAGTCTACTTATCAAGTATTTGGACAAGGGTTCACACCCCTTAGAATCCCACAAGCTGATCGATTTTTCTCTCTTGCAAGGAGAAAATGATGCAAATGAAATTTTTCTAAGTGTTTAAGTGCTTGAGAGTTCAGCAAATTTGAAGCACCTAATATGACTTATTTATAGAGGCCAATTGGGGTCAAAATGAGATAATAAATAAGTTAAAACCCCCTAAAATAATTTCCAAAAGCTAGAAGATTGATGTGTGGGCTATTTGACAACATAGGAATGGATGGATGGGATCAAAAAATCCCATCCATGGCTGCTGCAGAGGGCTGTACGGCTGCTGTTTTTCCATCAGATTTTCCTTTGCCTTTTCTTCAATTTTGAATTTTTAATTTGGTCAACAATTGTGGCTACGTGTTGGGTTAGGTTTTGGCTTGTAAATTTGATCATTTGGCTCATTTTGGGTCGAGACGTAATGTGGAATAAAAACGTATTGGTTCGAAATCATTTCGAATGCAAAACGTGTTTTGGTTTTAAAACGTTGCACGATTTAAAATTCAAATGAGTTTTTGACAAAATGACGATTCAAGAATTTTATTTTGAAAATTCTTAGGTGTTAAACGGACTTAGATGATTCTTGATTCTAATGATAATTACACTCAATGAAGTTTCAAATGGTACAAATTTTGGATTTTTTGGGTATGTAGAAGTTTGGTTATAAATTTTTGAAGTTGGGGTTAAGACAGAAGCATCCTCTATTTTGGTCGAAAGGGTAGGTTTGACTCAAATGCATTTTTCTACCACTTTCCTTCGTGTTTTTGGGTTTTTTGGTTCTAACATCATCTAGACTCAAAGAGATTTCTAACAGTACCTTATATGAAATTTTTGGAGTAGTATAAGTAATATTTTCAATTTTTTGAAATAAAGTGACTGTTCTGCCCAAGATATCCAAGAGCAACCAATATGTTCAAATTTCATTTAATTCAAGAAATCATTCAACCACTAAGTCTAAATGATGATCCACAAAGTTTCTTGGAGCCGAAGGCAGATTAATGGTTCCATAGACATAAGAGAGGTCATGTTCCATTAACAACAACATGAGAGTTAATCAAGTAGTTCATCAAAAGCAAATTCATAACAACCAAGGAGCCGTAACAACAAACATACCAACAAGCATACTATCCATAGATCTTTAAAACTTGAAGAACATGAGGATAGAGTACCATAATCCTTACCTTTTTGCTATCTAAGCTTAAGGTTTCCTAGAGTTCTCTTCACCCTTGTCACTATCACCTAACATGAGACGGAAATTTCTTAAGTTTCCTTTAAACAAATCATCTAGCTACTAAAATCTAAATTAAATCTTACCAACTGGAAGATTTGAGAGGAGGAGGAAGTCCCCTATAATTCTCTCTTGATAGTTTTTTGAGATCAAGAAGAAAATTGAAAGAAAATAAAAGAGATTGAAGTACTCACACTCACACACAAATTTCGATTTTGAGAGAGAATGGTGGAGTTTCTGTTTTTCCTTTCCTTTTTCTCTCAATTTCTTATGTATATACACTTATAGAATACATACATAAGCGTATAATACAAGGAACAATACTTGGCAAACTTGAAAATATATTAAAAATGCAAATGATAGTGTTGGATGACAAAGCAAGGTGAGTCACCACTTGTTGAGCTATTAGCTCATGGCTTACCTCATTTACCTTGTCTTAACTTAAATTTGAGTGTGTGTGGGTGTGTAATTTCGTGCAAAAGCTGCTCCCCTCCCTTCAGATTTTTTTTTTTTTTAATCAAAGTTTAAAAATGGGCTTGAACTTTGAATTTCAAATTTGGATAAATGATTTGGCTCAATTCCTTGACTAAATGTCCATGGTTTTGGGTTAAAAATAATATGTTTGGGCCACATTTGATTGAAATAATATTTTCGGGTGCTAAATCAAAATAATTTTGTCATTTTAAAGTTTTTCGGACAATATATTTTAAAATTTTAAAACTTCGGGTTTAAATTGAAATTTCAAAAATCTTTTAGACCTAAAATATTATTTTGAAGTTAATAACGTGTTTCCAATAAGTTTTAGGCCGAAAGAAATTTTTAAAACGAATTTTTTTTACCGAGAAATTCTAACCGTTATTGAGTTTAAAACTTAATAGTAAAAAAATATATGCTTATAGAAGTATTTTGTAATAACCCGAAAATTTATCAAAAATTATTTTTCAAAAATTATTATGATTTAACCTGAATATCTAATCGCGTAATAATTTTCTATAATCATCCAATAAATCCAAAATTTTTAGACTTCTATAAATTAGATCTTGATATTTTATTACTCTAAAACTATCACAAGCCTATTTATTGTGTAAATCCTATAGTTTTAAATATTTATTTTTCAACCCCAAAACTTTCACTTTTGTTTCCAAATATTAATAATCCAAGCCCAAAATATTTTATTTCATTTCCTATACTTTTTCTACTAATTTTTCTACAACCCAAAATCCTACATATAATTATTTTCATTTAGAAAGCATTATTTTAAATCTAAAATCCTAATCTCATATTTCCAAAACCTATAACTAAATTATTAAATAAATAAATACTAAAATCATTAATAAAATAAACAAAATGAATTTTATCTATTTTTCTAGAAATAACCGATTCTATAAAAAAACAATAAAGAAACATCTATACTAGGATTTTTCAAGAAAATTTCATTATCAAAAATGATGATAATGACTTATCTTATCATCTTATTATTTTAGTAAAAGAATTAATTACTAATAGGATAATTTGTTTAACTACTTAAATATATATATATATATATATATATCTCTTCTAGACTTGGCCGATTTTTTTATAAAGAATATGTAGACTAAAGCATTAGTGAATAAAATAAAATAAAAAGTTTATCTAATTAAATTGGTTTAGTATTTTAATTAAGATTAATCAAGTTGATAATAATAATTAAGAACCTTATCTTATCACCTTATCAAGTATGCCCGCAAAATTTGACTAGGTTAATTAATGACTTGATAAGTCTAGAATTAAGATAATGCCATAACTAATTAAAAGAAAATATATATATATATCATGAACGAAATTTTAAGGAAAAAAATTAAAAAATAAATTATGCCACTTTGTGCATATATAGAAAACTCAAGATCTCTCTACATGCACAACTTGCATCCATTTAAAATGACTAAAATACCCTTAGGAATTTTATTAATTACAAAAACTAACCCTCAAATTTTTCTATAAATAGGGGGCCAACCTCTTCACTTCTCCTACACCATAACCTACCATTTTCTTCACCATTGTAAGAGAAAATACCCTCAAACTCCCTCAAAAATCCCAGACCCTGGAACAAAATTTCAATCTTCCATTAAACCCCTAAATCGGCTTCCTGCCATTTAGAAATTTTGAGGAGAAAAGAGAGTGTATAAATCAAGATTTAAGGTAAGGTTTGAAGCTTTAGATTCATTAAAATTATAAGAAAATACAGGCTTCACCTATTGAAACAAAAATCAGTATATGTGAGAAAAATCGAAGAAAACTCGGTGGAATTTTTAAAGCCTTGAAATTCTAAGATTAAGGTAATAATTATGTCATATCCTTAGCTTTGATGATGACTTCCTTGATTTCTAATCTAACTCCTTGCTAATTTCCTAGCATCCTAACCATCCTAATTGTTCTAACCGCTCTAATCATCCTAACCGATTTAATTTTTTATTCTAACTTCTTTTTCTTATTTTTGTAACATAATATTCCCTTCCCTCTTGCTAATTTTTTATATATTCTCCTACTGTTCGTGTGTGTGTGTGTGTG
>JACFYI010003481.1:266238-279371 GCA_014898755.1 Handroanthus guayacan | reverse complement strand
GACGGCCCATGCATTGATATAAACCATTGTTTTTGGTTGGATTTCATAGCCCTCAAGAATGCATTTCTTTGTTGTTTCTCTTGGGACAAGCATTGGAGCCGGAGGGTATAATCTAAAACTCTCACTCACTACTGCTTTTAAATAGGGAAGTTTATGCAAATCACCTTCATCTATTTTACCTTTTTTGCCTACCAAATTTCTGATTTCTGCTTGGGCTTTCTTCATGATATGGGGTGCCTTCATCAGAGCAGTCATGGTCCAAACTGTTGAAGCTGCACTTGTGTCTGTTCCGGCGATAAATATGTTCTGAAAAGCAGAAAGAAAATTAAAACTAACCGCCTCAACAGCCCCTTAGTTTTGATCTAACTGCAGAAACATTCCTTATAGTTTTAGGAAATTACTATTGCACCCATGTTGTTAATTCAACTCACAAAAAAGTTAACAGAGAATGTAGAATATCACAATAATTAAAGCTCTAAAAATTTAATATATTGACTGAAATATTACAAATAGAGTCATGTTAATCCAACAACAGCGATTATCATGACATATTTGTGTACTTATTCCTATAAAATAAGAGCTTGGTTAGATCTTTGAAACAATTTCACCAAACACCATTTAAATTAGTTCTCAAGATCCTAAAGACTCATAAAAATTATTTATTAACATGTAGTAACTCAAATGTGAAAATTCTTACATGACTCACCCTATCTCAAAATTTCAAGACGCACTACAAGATAAAAGAAAAATAACAATAATAACATGTTAAGTGCCAATTAATTAAAGCAGAGCTTAATTCATTCTCAAAAAAGGGAAAAAAAAAGTGTCAATTAATTAAAACAAATTCTTCGTACCATTAACAGAGCTTTTATGCGATCCCAGTTGAGGTCAAAGGAACATGACTTCTGCTCCTTAAGTTGGATTAAAACCTCAAGAATATCATCTTCCTCCTTGTCAATCCTTTTCACCCCTCTAGGATCAAGATGTTCGTCGATGAGCTCCTGATAGGACAAATCCAACTTCTTGAAGGTTGAATCAAGCCGATTAGTCAATCCAGTGAGCTTATCCACCCAACCAAATCTAGGAAAATAATCAGACACAAAGAAAGTTGCAAACAGGGCCTGAGCCTCATGCAAAAGCTCGTCAAACCTTTTCATTTCGGATCCTTCCTCATCTTATCGCTTGCCAAACGCGATTCTACATATCAAAGTGCTAGCCATAGCCATAGCTATTTCACTCAAGTTAATAACTTGATTAGCAAAACCCGAAATCTTTCTAACCACACGCGATATTTCATCTTCGCGTATGGGACGAAAAGATTGGATTTTTTGTGGGCTAAAGAGATGCATAGCTGTGATTTTCCTTACCTCAATAAAGTAATCATTGTATTGTGAAAAAACCATGTCCGAACAGTTATAGCTGAGCCTTAGTTGTCCAAGAAGTTTTGGCCTGGCGCCACAAAATGATAAGTCTTGTGTTTTCATCACTTGTTTCGCCAAGTTTGGCGAGGAAATTACAAGAACTGGGATAGAACCCAATTTCATTTGCATAATAGGACCATATTTCTTGGAAAGTTGCCATAGATAAACATGTATATCGTTGGCTAGGGCAAATTGGTGGAGGTTTCCGATCAAAGGCAGCCGTGGAGGCCCTGGTGGAACATGGATTTTTACTGATCTTTTGCTTTTTCGGAGAAAATAAATCAAGATTATTGGTAGAGTTACTAGAACTAATTGAAGTAACATTGTGTATACAAGAGAGAATGAAACAAGGAATCAGGGGTTTAAATTTGCCTTCCTTGCTTCTTTGTTTATTGTTAAATGTCGCGAGGAGATTCGGGGTCTATTAAAATAAATTTTACATTTTTCTAGATGTACCTTGTCCTCATATTTTTATGGGATAATTACCTCAATACCCCAGCAGTTTAGTCAATAGAAATACCCTATGTGGTTTGGGATTATGTTGTGGTTCGGTCTGGAATAAACAAACGAGAAACAACAAGACACAAAAAATATACGTAGTTTACTCAAATTGGGCTAATCCACGGGCACAGAGAAGAATAATTTTATTACTACCAAAGAAAGAGATAAAAAAGAGCATACAAAATATATATATATATATATATTAAAACGCCATTCTCGAAGAGAACTATAAAAACCGTAACCAAATCCTCTCATAAAAACTTTATCTCAAGCTCTTTTTAGAATAAAGGCGTAGAACAAAACTAAAAATGTGCATAAAGTCATCAACAAATACTCCTATTTATAGGATTGAGCCACATAATTAAATAACTCCTGTTAGAATTATGAAACCTATTAGAGTAACAATCATAATACTAGAACACAAAAAGGAATTAAAATTCTAGTCAAACTAGAATATCAAATTCCATTTGTCCTATGACTTTTGAGATGCAAAGACAACGTATCATAGTAACACTCCTGTTGTTAGTTTAATTTACTGAAAATTTAACGAAATTTGTGTAACATTATAAATAGACCCTCTTTAGTCAACATACATGTTGAAATTTTTAGAGGGTCTAGTTATAATGTTGTACAAGTAATGTTCAGTTTTTTTTGTTAGTTGAACTAATAATAGTGAATATTATTATAATTTACAATTACATGGGTATTACTGTAATTAAGGTTAGCTATGAGGGGTTAGAAGTAATTATTCCCGTTTTCCATCGGTATGTTTTCGTTGCACGAATTTTGGTACCCCCAGTGGGACGATTCCTTGCCCCTCACGATTAACTACTGACGTAATAAAGATATATATTTCAATAAAGGACAAACAGTACTCCATCTTCACAAATTTCAAACGATTCATTTGCAAAAATATTCTTGCAAGGACAAGCCACAAATTTGAAGGTTAAACATCAATTTTTATTTTTTATTTTTTAAAAAAAGGAAAGATTTGTAGCAAAACTAAAATACTTTACTCAATATTCACTAGTAATTATCATAGATGAAAGTTGATATTAATAAAAAATAGTATTGACAAAAAAATCATATGTTATGACGTCACTATGTCAATGATGCATGATTTTTATGAGAATAATGAAAAAATCATCATGACATATAGTCATGATGGATGTTTTCGCCTCAGTGTAATAACAACAAATGGTATTTTCACATCAATTTTTAAGATCATTGGCTGTTGCATCCACCACGGTTCTTAATTTTGTGTTATGGGCTACTACTTTCACTACAACTATTATTTTTTTTATTGCAAATATTCAATATTTTTTGTATTTTTTTTTTAACATTCACACTCCACAATTTTTCATATTCAATGAAAATCTTCATCTTTTAAAAAATTATAATAAATTATAATAAATTATAAAAATTCTTAAGAAATTATAAAATGCAGAAAGCTAATGTATGTACACTCATAATTATAATAACTATTCATAAAAACATTTCATGATTTTAAAAAATTAGGACTAAATTGCAATATTTTTAACTTAAGTAAGACAAACTTTAGAAATTCATAAGAAATTATTGAAAAATCGGATTACCATGATTCAAGTGGCTATGAAAAGCTAATTAGCATATTACCTCTCCACAAAAAGTAATTTTGCCAATATCTAACACTTAAAGTATGACCGCAAGTGGGCTCACAGTAGGAGCAATAAAGAAAATAGAGGAATTAGAGAAAGTGGTGTTAGGGCTTATTAAACAAAAATTGAAGAAAGTGGGGTTTAACGAGAATAAAACAAAAATAGAGTCAAATAAAAAGTAGAGTCATCTAATAGTAGACATAACTTTATATACAATATATTATACTTACACACATATATACATTCCTTATAAAAAAAAAAAAATTGAGTGGGTTCAAGTGATCCCACTAGTCCCTTGTGCATAAGAAAAATTGTATTCGAAAATTTATAATATTTATTTTTTAATTATACTTTAATTACATTGTATTTTAATATAACTTTTGTGGAACTTCTGATATACATTTCATCAAAAATTGTAATTATTTCTTTGACATGTTTTATTTGCCTAAAATATTAAAAAATTTGTTGCGGTGAAAATTTTGTGATAAAGTCAGTCGAATATTTTTTTTATTTTATTTGAATTCCTTGAATTTTGATGGAATTTCCCCAAAAATTTCATTGTAAATTCATAGAGTTTAAGGCATTTTTATTTCATTCTTCTTGTTTCTTCTTTCTTTATTTATTCTTCATCTCTTCTTTCTTTCCTTTCTCCCTTTGTATACACCGCTAACCACCACCACGACACCTTCGCATTTCGTATCATGTAGAAGTTACCAAATCTAAGAAAATAATAAGACACAAAGAAAGTCACCATTGATTATGAAATCTTCTTAAGCTTGTTTTATTAGTTATCCTAAGTTTATTTTATGATTTATATTAAGTGAAAAATTTTGATAATCATTTCTTATTGTGATATTGTTAGTTTATTATCCTCACATGTATAATAACGTTGTTAGTTTTAATATAAACTTTTAGTCATTTTAATTTTGGGTGAATTACAAAAACCACCCTTGAAGTTTGGTGTGATTGCAAGAACCACCTCTGAGGTTTGGCAAATTACAAAAATTATCACTAATGAAGCAATACCGCTGGGATTTAACGAAAATTGACGATGTTACCGTGTGTACAAAAGATAAATTCCAGCTTTACTTTTAAAATTTACTCTTTGTCTATACCACAACATCATCAATTTTCTCTAAATCTTAAAAATATCGCTTCGTTAAGGGAGGATTTTGTAATTTGCCAAACCTCAAGGGTGGCTCTTGTAATGACACCAAAACTCAAGGGTGGTTTTTGTAATTCACCCTTTAATTTATGAAAGAAATGGAATTTTAAAACAAAAAAATACCCCAAACATTTTTTGTTAAGTCGAAAGACAAATGAGAATGTCAATAAAGAAAAAAACACAAAAGAATCCTTGTTACAATCGATAAGTAATATTTAATAAAAGAAAAATTACATTTTTCAGTCCGGAATAATGTGGCAACCAAACATCATAATTAGAATTTGTTTTCATATAGAATCATATGGATATTATCCTTGTGGTGGATAATATAATTAAGCCTTCAAAATCATAGTCCAGCATTTGAGCCCACAACTTTTGTCGTTCCCAGTGTTGTCCTTTCATCCGAGTCAAGTATCCACCCACCAATGGTGTAATAGACACGTGTCTCATACCTTCTTTCGTCCAAAAATTATTAGTAAGATGAACTTTGCAACAACATAAAAACTCGTAGAACTAAAATACGAATTTTCAAAAAAATAAGATTGCAAATTAAAGTTAACTTAATTTGTGGGATTAAAATTGAAATTTTCCTGATTTCCATTGATTCCTTAAATGATGCATTCATTTGTCTCCATTATTGATCTATAAGGAAACATGCTTGAGCAACGAAAAATTTGTAATAGGGATGATTCTATCATAGATAAATATTCTTTTAATTAATATATATACCAAATCTCCAATAGAAAATTTTTCTGAAAAAACATAAAACTTTTCGTCTTAAGAAAACATTGATAAAATCTTTTCGGAAAATTTCTCTATTAGAATATCAAAAGGATGCAATAAAATTTTTTTGATGGAAACTATGTCAGAAAGTCTCTAATGTACTTACCAACGGATTTTCCATCAATAAATCCACATTTTTATTTTTAGTTTTTTATAAGAATTATCTGTCAAAAAAATATGAAATATCAGAATACTTATAAAAATATTTGAAAGATGAAAATAAAATATAAAAAATTAACTACACTTAAATAATACAAATTAAACAGGTAATTCTAAAAAACATTTTTCAACATATAATTCAAATTAAAACAGAACTCTAGCATATAATTATTCTAAACTGAATTAAACATATAATTTCAATTAAATAAATTCCATCACAAATAATTGATAAAAATAAGTAACAAAAATATAGAAATATATTTGCAATATTAATTAATTGTCGGCAAGAAAGAAGAATATAATTGTGGCTGCGGTGTTGGTCCATGGTGCTGCACTGATGATGCTGCGGTAGTGGTGGTGGTGGTGGTTGTGGTGTCGTGGCAGTGGTCAACGGCGACTAGAAAGTGAGAAAGGACAGAAAGAAGAGAGGAAGAATAAATCAGAAAGAAGAAGCAGAAGAATAAATAAAGAATGGTCATAGGAACTCCATGAATTTTTGAGGAAATCTCAATGAAATTTCGTAGAATTCAAAAAATTTAGTTAAAAAAAATATTTGAGGAACTTTTCTCATAAAATTTCCATTGCAGCATTTATTTTTTCTTTTGAGATTTTAAGAAAATAAAACTTTTCAAAGAGAATTTACAATTTACAATGTCTGTCAAAAGTACCACAAAAATAACTAAAACATCAATATTATAAATTTTTGGATACAATTTCATCGGAAAGATTACTAACACAATAATTTGACGTTGCAAAATTTATCCAGCGGAAATACTGTCATAAAATCTGCATGAAATTTTGGCAACTATTCACCATGAAGATTTCCGATGGTTCATTTTCTCATAGAAAATTCGGGTTAAATACAAATTATCCCCCTGTATCGTGTCTAATTGGCGATTTCCCCTCTGATTGTAAAAAATTGGCAATATGCCCTCTGTATTGTGTAAAATCATACTAAAACAACCTCAACAGGGGGGTAATTAGACACAATTTTGCCCATTTTTTACACAATATAGGGGGATATTGCCAATTTTTTACAATCAGGGGGGAAACCGCCAATTGAACATGATACAGGGGGGTAATTTGTATTTAACCCTCGAAAATTCATTGGGATCTTGTTTTCTAGCACTGGACACTTCCCTTGGTTGTGTCTAACAAGCAGTATCGTATCACATGTCACTTTTCTTTCGAATTTTAATACGTATAAATGCCGAAGCCAGTGTGGGAGTAGCGTTCATGTCCAACGCTTACGTTGTCGTACAAGATAATCTTTTGAAGTGCTACTGCATTGTACTATATATCATTTTTATACAAACAAGTATTGCTGCATAGCCTCTATGTTCGAAAGTAGCATAGTTTTCTCACTATAAAGTCTCACCATTTCTCAATAAAAGGATGGCAATTATTAATATTCCTTACTCGAGCAACTAAATAGTACTACAATATTTTGTAATGGTGACAATTCCTCACTCAACAACCTTATTGTGTACTATATTATCACATTTATTACAAACATTTAAATATATAGAAGATAGAAGCAATCGACTTCATATGTAAGATACAAATTAGATAATTCATCCAAGCCGGAGAATTAATGCTGCCTAAACATCATATTTCTTAGGGATGAGAAAAAGTTCATTTTTCTTATGCATAGTGAGTCCGGGCAAAGCATCAGTATCGACATCTTCTGCCCGAATCCCTGGAGGAAATTCCCAATCAAAAGAGTAAAGAAGATTTGCAACTATAAGCTCCACATTGGCAATTCCCATAAACATTCCAGGGCAAATTCTTCGACCAGACCCAAATGGAATCACCCCAAAATCTTGTCCTTTTATGTCGATATTATTGTTCAAGAATCTCTCTGGTAAGAACTCATTTGGATTTTCCCAATACTCAGGGTCTCTTGCGATGGCCCATGCATTAATAAAAACAATTGTTTTTGGTTGAATTTCATAGCCGTCTAGAATGCATTTTTCTATTGTTTCTCTTGGCATTAGCATTGGAGCTGGAGGGTATAATCTAAAAGTCTCGTTTATGGCTGCTTTTAGATAGGGAAGTTTTAGCAAATCATCTTCATCTACTTTACCTTTGTTGCCTACCAAATTTCTGATTTCCGCTTGAGCTTTCTTCATCACATGGGGTGCCTTCATCAGGGCCGTCATGGTCCAAACCGTTGAGGCTGCAGTCGTATCTGTTCCAGCGATAAATATGTCCTACAAAGAGCAATGACAAAATTATAACTTTATCAATCTAGCTCTATACCTCAACAACCTCCTAAGAAGAAGAAGAAGAAGCCAGAGGAAGTAATAACATATGAAGTGATCACAATTGGAACAAAGTCTTTATACCATTAGCAAAGCTTTAATATGATCCCAATCGAGGTCAATAGAGCAAGACTTCTGCTCCTTAAGCTTGATCAAGATATCTACAATATCATCTTCCTTTTTCACCCTTCTTGAATCAAGATGCTCGTCAATGAGCTCCTGATAGAAGAAATCCAACTTCTCGAAAGTCGAATCAAGCCGATTAATCAATCCAGTAAGTTTATCAACCCAACCAAATCTAGGAAAATAATCAGACACAAAGAAAGTTATCAACATTGCCTGAGCCTCGTGCAGAAGCTCGTCAAACCTTCGCATTTCGTGTCCTTTTTCATCATATCTCTTACCAAAAGCAATTCGACATATCAAAGTACTAGCGAAAGCCATGGCTATTTCACTCAAGTTCACAACTTGATTAGCAAAACCTGAAATCTTCGTAACCATGCGTGATATTTCATCTTCGCGAATAGGACGAAAAGATTGGATTTTTTTGGGGCTAAAAAGATGCACAGCTGTGATTTTTCTTACCTCAATAAAGTAATCGTTGTATGGTGAAAAGGCCATGTCCGAACAGTTATAAGTGATCTTTTGTTGTCCGAGAAGTTTTGGCCTGCCACAAAATGCCAAATCTTGTGTTTTCATAACTTGTTTTGCCAAGTTTGGTGAAGAAATTACGAGAACTGGGATAGAACCCAATTTCATTTGCATAATTGGACCATATTTCTTGGAAAGTTGCCATAGATAAACATGAATATTTTTGGCTGTGCCAAATTGGTGGAGGTTTCCAATCAACGGCAGCCCTGGAGGACCTGGTGGAAGGGGTTTTTTCACTGATTTTTTGTTCTTATGGAGGAAATATATCAAGAATATTGGTAGAGTTACTAGTAATATTTGAAGCAACATCGTGGATGAAAGAGAGGATGAAACAATGAATCAAATTTGATAGTTTTCTCTCTCTTATATTGATAAGGTAACGAAATAGACCTCCACGTGGCGCATCTTTGTTCATTCGACCCCCAAGAGCGCAAACAAAGATGATGGAGGACCACGCTTGTATAACTTTGCATGTAGATCCTCTTTAGTCAATATATATTTTATATTCTTAGAAGGCCTAGTTATAATGTTAAACATGCTCAATTAAATTTTCTGCATATTAAACTAATGAAAAGGAGCGTGAATATCTATAATTAATTAGACTTAACTTTTGGGAGTGTTGAAGTAATTATCCCGACATGTTTTAATTGCACAAATTTTGGTACGTCGAGTTGGACGATTCCTTTCCTTTCTTTCTTTTCAAAATCCTTCGACTGGAAAATGTTCATGCGAGGACAATTCACATAAATTGCATTTTACCCTAAAAATAAGTAACAAAAAATATAGAAATATATTTGCAATATTAAATTGTCGGCAAGAAAGAAGAATAAAATGGCGGCTGCGGTGTTGGACGAAATCTAAATTAATGATATTAATGATATCATTAATGACATTATAATGGGACGAAATCCGTAATTTTTCTGAGTTGTCTCGAGCCTGACGCAGTACAATTCAAACTGACCTTAATAAATAAAAATATCCAGGTGGTCATGTGGATGGAGACACATCATCTTTAAATTAAAACAATTGGCCCACTTTGCTGCTTTCTTGATTGAAAGTTGAAACCTATACTCTTCACAACTTTTCAAGCCCCACCACTAACTGAAACACACACACTGAATATTTCTGTGAAAATTACAATCTGTAATTTTTATAAGCAGAAATTAACAGTGGGCAGAAGCAGAAATGGGAGAGAAAATGATCGCCAATAACAAGCAGGTGATACTCAAAGACTACGTGAAGGGCTTCCCAAAGGAATCCGTTTTGGTTAAGAATCTCTACTTGTCCTGCGATCCTTATCTGCGTAATCGTATGAAAAAAGTCGAAAGAGACTCCTCCGCTTCCTTGACCCCAGGATCTGTAAGCTATTCATCACCATAAATTTTGTTGGGAATTGCTTTTTTCGTTTTTCTCAATTCTTTTTTTTTTCCCCACATTTAGCCCACGTGTTTAATGACCTTGGGATACAGTATGATGAGTTGTGAAAGTGCGGTATATTTTTATCCTGTTTTACCATTTATGAAATTTCTGTTCTTTCACATGTTACTTCTGTTATTTTAATTATTTAACGTTTGTTTTCATATTAAAATCGAATAATTTATGAGCAGGCCATACATTGTCTCATTTTTCAACCCTCTTTTTTCCACATTAAATATTGAGAAAATTGCATAGTTATTCAAATATAAACGAAATACCCTTAAAATTTGTCATGTATGGCCAATACATGTAACAAGCACCACAAAATATTACGCCGTAAATGTTTAAAGTTGCTAAAAATATATATCAAGAAAAAAAAAAGTTGCTAAAAATATCGAAATTTTTTAGTGGCCGATGCATAAAAACCCTCCTAATTTTGACGACATAATACTTTTTCCTTTCTCATTTGCTTGAATTTTCAATATTTTTTTTTTAATTTTTGTAAAAAAAATTTAGATGTATTGATTGATGTTTCATTGTGTGAAGACTAAGCTACGAGTATTTGCTGCAATAGATAATGATAATTATGCTGCGATTAATTGAGTGATTGTGTTTTGTCATTGTGGATGGAAATTCTTGGTATCTTGAGTGAATTTTATTGCTTTCATATTGTTGTTTTCTTGCTCTTTTCTAATGCAATTTTAACTTAACATAATACTTGGTACAAGGATTTTATTGAGGAAAAGACAAGAAAATTAAATGATGAGGAAAATAGTTTTGTTTGTTTGGTTATTACGGAAAGTATTAAGGAAAGAAAAATTTGGCAAAATGTAACTTAGTTGAGGAATGGACATTTTCCTTAAAAAATGGCGACGAAAATGAACGAAAAAATGCGTTATGACTTTCCTTCTCATTATTTCACTCCTCAAAGTTTTCTTTGAGTAAGCAACTAAACTCAAGATTTCGTATTTCTTTAATTTTATTTATCTTTTCCTCGTCAAATCCTAAACCAAACATAGTATAAAAGGTTCATCCTATGATGAAAGGTGAAAGAATGCATACCTAAGAGCCCCATGCTTGTAATGATTGGCATATCAACAAGGTACTACTACGAAAACGTATTTGTGCTATGAAACTCTTTACTCCGTTCCTCACACCCTTCCTGGTGAACTTAAACCTGTGTTCGGATCTAGGATTTAGTTTTAGGAAGGAAAATGTTCGTGGTAAATCTTTTTTCACGCTTCAAATTAAATAATTTTATTCTTCAATTATCTTATATTTATCATTTAGTTCTTGTTTTCCTCACTGGATTCCTTTCTCCAATAATGGCATAAGTGTATTGCATATCTAAGTTCATTTCTGTGCATGATATTTTGTAGGGATTCAATTCAAATATTGTTTCCCAAAAAGAATAATCATCACATTCAAAATACAGAGTTTACCCACTTATGATATTCTGCATTACTCTATACTAGAACTTTATTACTAACCTCCTCTTCTCTTCTGGTTTCCTTTTTCTGTTTTCCCAATGATAGCCTATTGTAGGGTATGGAGTATCGAAAGTATTGGATTCTTCATATCCTAATTTAAAGAAAGGTGACTTAATTTGGGGAATCACCGGTTGGGAGGAGTACAACCTTATTAAAGCTCCACAAACTTCCTTTAAAATTGAACATACAGACGTGCCACTCTTGTACTATACAGGACTTCTTGGTAAGCTACACCCTACTCTTCTCAGGAAGGGGGTGCCTTTTGACAACTTTTGGCTTTTCTGTATATTACTTGTAAGCTAATTCTTATGTTAGTTTGGGCTCATTTTATAGAGGTTAATTTTATTTTTTTTTGAGTTCATTTTTGTGCTTTGCTGGATTTCACACTAGCTTTTTTTTTTTTTTTTGCTCTTTTTATCCTTTTTTGGCTAAGTTGGGTTGAACCCCTTCCCTCCCCTTGAAGGGGATCTCGAAGGGAGGTCATGAATGTCACTTTACCCAGAGGGCTTTAGTGTGTTTACACTAGCTCATAGAGGTGATTTTGCACTTTAATTAGTTGTTGGTCGGACTAGAATAGTAAAAACACCACTTACTTTTTCTAAGACGACTACTTTAGAAAAGTTGAAAGCTAGAAACGTCTCAAGGCACTTTGATAAGCTAGTCCAAGCATCACCGGCTTCTGCTGCAATGACTACCTAAAAGAAGTAAATTCTAGTAGCTGGGACAAGTCAGTAGCTTCGTGGTCAGCTCCCATACCTATGAACAGATATAGGTCATCAGTTTATTACCTTTTTAATCAATCTCCAAACATCCACCACTTCTAATATTGGTCATCGATTTTTCCCACAATCGCTAAAATTAATCACTTCTCCAAAAGTAAAATGTCCCGGTCATATCTTTCTTTGTAGGTATGCCTGGCATGACTGCGTACGCGGGTTTTATGAGGTTTCTTTTCCGAAAAAGGGAGAAACCCTATTCGTTTCTGCTGCATCTGGAGCAGTTGGACAGCTTGTCGGTCAATTTGCAAAGTTGATGGGATGTTATGTTGTTGGAAGTGCCGGGGAGCAAAGACAAGGTTAGCATCCTCTGTCTAACGAATATTACCTTGTTCTTGTTCTTCAATTTCTTTTGGCTTTATTGTGAACTAATTATATTGATGTAAAATATAGATGTAGTTGTCGTTGCAACGGTTTATTAACTTCTCCCTCTGTTAATGAAGGTTGAACTCTTGAAGAACAAATTTGGATTTGATGATGCATTTAATTACAAAGAAGAGAAAGATTTAGATGCAGCTTTAAAAAGGTGAGTTTTCACCTTCACTTTTGTGCCTCTGAGGATAAATTATGCATGAGTTATGAAATGGTAGACACGCGAGGCTCAAAATCTTGCAAGAATACTCTACCTCATGGGCATAGTCATTATGATCGATGACAGAGCTACATGTTAAGGAATGGACTGTAATGACCAAATCAATTTCAAAAAATTTCACTTAATATAGGTATAAAATTTTAAAATTATAGTTCCATAGAAAAAGTACGTGATAAATTTCTCAACACCACCAAAATTTGTCATAATTATTTGGATAATTAAAATATTTGGATAATTAAAATAACACGCTTGTCGTTAGACTTGTCAATTCGGATATT